>JBAMMX010000012.1:25602552-25813000 GCA_037126225.1 Dillenia turbinata
CAAATCCATTCAGTTAAATAAAAATAGTCATGTTTTTTACCTCATAGTTAATGCCCTTTATTTATTTTTGTAGTATATCACATACTTTAAATGATTTTAATAAAAAAATGAAATAAATAGTAATAACAATGACAATAATAATAACAATGACAACAACAACAACAACAACAATTATCTAGGTCAAATTCAATTTTACCAATTTTTCTAGATATTTTTAAAAATCTTAATTAATTATCTCTAATTAATTTTAATTACCCTTAATCATTATCAAAATCTATTTTATTCAACAAATTATATTTTAACGCTAAAATTAGAATTTTACTTAAACCAATCTTTTGAATACGATAGCTGAATTTATAAAGTCATCGTTATCATTTTTTAAATGATTACAACAAATAAAAAAGGAGAAAAAAATCAATGTGTCTTATCTAGTTAATATTTATGGTCAATGATTTAATTAAAATGCATATTAAAATCACATACAACCAAATTCCCAAAAGTTTCATGCTTAATTGATATCTATTTGATTCAATTGTTAACCATTTTCTCATTGCTCAACTATCAACATGACAAATTTAATCAATTAAACAAAAATAGATTTGCCTGTGAGGTCATCATAGACATCCTTTATTAAACAAAAATAGATGTGCTTGTGAGGTCATCATAGTCAATTCTTCTCACCTAATGAATATAATTTCCCTGAGTTAAATATTTGACAGATCTAAATGATAGAAAATCAACTTCTTAAAAATTTCGTCATTTATTAATATAATACTATTATTCAATTGAAACGTTAACAATTTTATGATAATTGTCTTAAATCTAAGAGTAACAAAGCCAATCAACTAAACAAAAAATGAATATGCTTTGAAGATGATCATTAACATCGTTTTTGGGGGTATCTTGTATGCTTTTAAATGATTATAAGACAATATCTTAAATATGAGAATAATAAAGTCATCATTATCCCTTTTACAAATCAAAATGTAACAAGGATAAAATCGAGAATAATAAAATAATATCTTGTATATGATAGTTGTATTTATAAAGTCATCATTATCCCTTTTAAATAATTATTGTAGGAAAAAAAATAGAAAGAAAGATCAAGAGAGAGGAAAAAAAAGGTCGGTTATACTTATCTAATGTTTATATGGTCAATGAATTAATTATAACACATATTTGAATAATGAGATAATTTCTTGAACACGATAGTTGTCTTTATAATAGTTATCTTTATCATTTGAAATGATTATATTAGCAAAAAAACAAAAAAAAAAAGACCAAGAGAAAGGAAAAAAAAAGGCCAATTATTCTAGTCTAATGAATATGTTGTCAATGAATTAATTATAACACCTATTTGAATGATTAAAATCAATTTCTAAAATATTTTTTCATTAATCAACATTGTATTTTTATTTTATTGACACATTAACAATGTTACCATAATTATCTCAATTCAAAACCTGACAAATCTAATCAATTAAATAAAAATAGTCATTCTTTTAACTTTATAGTTAACATCTTTTATTTATTTTTGTGGTATGTCATATATTTTAAATGATTATAATGTAAAAAATGAAATAGACATGATGATAATGATAATGATGATGATGATGATGGTAGTAATAACAATAATAATAATACCAACAATTACAGCAAAAACAACAATAACTCAAAATCGAGAATAATGACTTAATCTCTTGAATATTATTGTTGTTTTTATAAAGTCATCATTATCTTTTTTAAATGATTTCAAAAATAAAAAAAAAATAGAGAGAATAAGTCAATTACTCTCATTGATAATTATAATTTTATTGAGTTAAATATTCGATATTTTTGAATGATAGAAAATCAACTTCATAGAAATTTCATCATTTATTAATTTAAATACGATCTCCATATTATGAAAATAGACATTCATACTTTGAAAATGACATATGGTTTGAAGTATTTGGATGGAAATTGAAAAGTGTATGATTTTTCAAAGAATTTCTATTTAGGAAGAAGATTTATTATTTTATGGTTATTTCCGATCTTGAATGATTTTAGGATTGCATTAGACTTGACTTTCAATGTGTTACTTATTTATAAATGAAATGCAATTGATGACATTAGAGTATATTCATGAATTGAAGAATTGAGATTTGTACAAAAATTAGAGAAAATGGATAAACCCTAAAAATATTTGAAAATTGATGACGTAATTATGATTTTGTATTAGGAAAGGTCAATTGAGGATCGAGTAAGATTTTATTTGAATGAATTGTGAGTATATGCAAGTGTATATGGGCTAAAAAGTGTGGTGTTGTTGGTTGAGCATAATGGGATGTTATTGTATGCTAAAATCACCTTAAAGGCCAAGGAGAATGGTAGAAAGTGTGCAGAATTTTTGTGGTGCAATGGTGAATGTGCATGGATATAATTGAGGTCGAGATGTGAGGAATATGTGTATGTGTATGCATGACCAATGTATGTGTATTATATTTGTATGTCGAAGGAGAAAATTTAATAAAGAATAAATATGTTTGTATGCAGAATGTTTTGTGTATGCAAAGGGAGGAATGGGAGGCATGTATGCCTGGTGATGATACTATGAGGAATGAATGTATGGAACATTGAAGTTGTTGTTGGTGATGGAGAAAGAGGAAGATGAAATGCGCGTAGTTGAGAAAGTATTTAGCATGCCCTAGTTTGGCCTAGATATAAAGTTAGTTAAAATGCTAACTAACTTAGTAATTTTTCAATTCATGACATATGTGATGTGTTACAATTGTAGTGACCTGCTTGGAGACCGATCGAGGGGAGCACAATTTCGACGCTTGTTGTGTATTGTAGAGAGTGATTGACCCTCCCGTATATAGTGAGTGGGATTTATTTCAATATTTTTGTTTAATATGTAAACTCTGTTTTACAACATTTTGATAAATGAGCATGATTTGTCATGTGCTTGAAATGTTTTGACTGGTTTTGGAACTGACTTTTTGTGAACCGATGGAGTGTCCAAAAATTGGGTTGAATTATTAAATTATGCATCCATGTGGTTGAAATGTATAATGTTCCATTTTACGCTATGTGTTGCATTTGGTTTGTGAACCTGATTTACGGTACATTCTTGATACGATATTGATTTTGGCCTTGAGGGTTTTGATATGTATTGCTTCGTAGCTACGAATGACACCGTGAGAGGCGCTTGGGTGGCATCCGAATATGCCTAGACCTGGGGTATCTCACGAGTTGTCTTGATTATATTAACGACACGGTACTAGCCAGGTTGAACTCGAAAGGGGGACGATTTGGATACTCTCTCCAAGTCTAGCACCTGGACGAGGTCCGTCGCCAACGCCGGGGAAGAAAACACTTTAAATAAATTTGCATATAACACCCCCGGTGCGCCTGTAATAGGTCGAGGTAGACCTCTGCCAGGACACTTTCGACTGGCAGCTCTATGATTTTAATGACAGTGCTTTGGATGCATATTTGACTTGATAATGCGTGCTAATGATATATTGTTGAAATGAAAAGCATGATGATTTGAAATATGATTTGTATACTTACGCTTTGACACTCCAATTTCACACCCCATATTAGACGATTATATTGACCCACTCACTCACTGAGTATTCTTCCCTGAATACTCACCCCTCTTCTTTCCCTCCTCAGACAGGATTATTGTTGTGCCGGAACGACGCTTCAGATTTTAGAGATTTTGATGGATTTGGGTGATTCACGACAGTGAGATCAAAGTTTAATATAAAAGATGAATTTCGTAATTTATTTTCGACTCTGCGTGGTCTGGATATTGAAATTTGTAGTTAACCGTGTACTTAGTTTGAGATGACTGTATAATTTACGTACCTTATCTGTGAAACTCTCATTTTTCATTTGCATTGAGGCAATTGTAGTGTTTGAATGTTAAATTGGGAAAATTTGTTGTAAATTGTATAAAACTTAGACCCGCTCAGTGTGGCGGCTGCTCATGCTCTAGTTGGGCATGACAGTAGAGGTCTGTGGCTAGGATTGCTGGTAATTTACTTAGCCTGGCGTTGTTCTGGATGTCTGTCGTGGTTGGTGGGTTGTTGTGAGGTCGGGATGGCCATTTTATTTTATTTACAGGACGATTTTAAATTATACAGGTTTAAACAGGTTTATTTGTACATGGGAGACCTCTGATTTATAGGGAGGTTTTGCCCGATTTTCTGTAAAAGTACAGCCGACATTCAGGGCAGTGGGCGGCTGTTCACGATCCCGATTCGGGGCATGACAAACACGATAGTTGTCTTTATAATAGTTATCTTTATCATTTGGAATGATTACAGTAGCAAAAAAAAAAAAAAAAAAAAAAAAAGACCAAGAGAAAGAAAAAAAAAGGCCAATTATTCTAATCTAATGAATATGTTGTCAATGAATTAATTATAACACCTATTTGAATCATTAAAAATCAATTTCTAAAATATTATTTCATTAATCAACATTTAATTTTTATTTTATTGACACATTAACAATGTTTCCATAATTATCTCAATTCAAAACCTGACAAATCTAATCAATTAATTAAAAATAGTCATTCTTTTAACTTTATAGTTAACATCTTTTATTTATTTTTGTAGTATGTCATATATTTTAAATGATTATAATATAAAAATGAAATAGACATGATGATAATGATGATGATGATGATGATGATGATAGCAATAACAATAATAATAATACCAACAATTACAACAAAAACTACAATAACTCAAAATCGAGAATAATGACTTAATCTGTTGAATATTATTGTTGTTTTTATAAAGTCATCATTATCTTTTTTAAATGATTGCAAAAAAAAAAAAAATAGAGAGAATAAGTCAATTACTCTCATTGATAATTATAATTTTATTGAGTTAAATATTCGATATTTTTGAATGATAGAAAATCAACTTCATAGAAATTTCATCATTTATTAATTTAATACATTTTTTCAATTGACACGTTAAAAATTTTATTATAATTATCTCAACTCTAAGAATAACAAAGCCAATCAAATAAACAAAAAATAGTTGTGTGTGGAAGGTGATCATTAACATCATTTTTGGGATATCTGTTATCCTTCTAAATGATTATGATATGAGAAATCAAAGTGCAACAATGAGATGATGATGATGACTATAATGATGATGATAATAACAATACAAAATCGAGAATACTACAATAGTTGTATTTATAAAAATCATCATCATTATCCCTTTTAAATGATTATAATAGTTCAAAAAGAAAAAAAGATAAAGAGGAAGATAAAAAGTCAATTACTACAATCTGATGAATATGTTGTCGATGAATTAATTATAACAAATATTCAAATGATTGAAAATCAATTTCTAAAATATTTTGTCATTAATCAACATCATACTTTTATTTTGTTGACACAGTAATGATTTTATCATAATTGACTCAGTTCAGAACGTGACAAATCCAATCAGTTAAATAAAAATAGTCATGCTTTTTACCTCATAGTTAATGCCCTTTATTTATTTTTGTAGAATATCATATACTTTAAATGATTATAATATAAAAATGAAATAAATAATAATAACAATGACAATGACAATAACAATAACAATAACAATAACAACAACAATTATCTAGGTCAAATTCAATTTTACCAATTTTTCTAGATATTTTTAAAAATCTTAATTAATTATCTCTAATTAATTTTAATTACCCTTAATCATTATCAAAATCTATTTTATTCAACAAATTATATTTTAATGCTAAAATTAGAATTTTACTTAAACCAATCTCTTGAATATGATAACTGAATTTATAAAGTCATCGTTATCATTTTTTAAATGATTACAACAAATAAAAAAGGAGAAAAAAGTCAATGTGTCTTATCTAGTTAAGATTTATGGTCAATGATTTAATTATAACGCATATTAAAATCACATAAAACCAAATTCTCAAAAGTTTCATGATTAATTGATATCTATTTGATTCAATTGTTAACAATTTTCTCATTGCTAAGCTATCAACGTGACAAATTTAATGAATTAAACAAAAATAGATTTGTCTGTGAGGTCTTCATAGACATCCTTTATTAAACAAAAATAGATGTGCTTGTGAGGTCATCATAGTCAATTCTTCTCACCTAATGAATATAATTTCCCTGAGTTAAATATTTGACAGATCTAAATGATAGAAAATCAACTTCTTAAAAATTTCATCATTTATTAATATAATACTTTTATTCAATTGAAACATTAACAATTTTATGATAATTGTCTTAAATCTAAGAGTAACAAAGCCAATCAACTAAACAAAAAATGAACATGCTTGGAAGAGATCATTAACATCGTTTTTGGGGGGTATCTTTTATCCTTTTAAATGATTATAAGATAATATCTTAAATATGAGAATAATAAAGTCATTATTATCCCTTTTACAATTCAAAATGTAACAAGGATAAAATCGAGAATAATAAAATAATATCTTGTATATGATAGTTGTATTTATAAAGTCATCATTATCCCTTTTAAATAATTATTGTAGGAAAAAAATAAAAAAGAAAGATCAAGAGAGAGAAAAAAAAGGTCGGTTATACTAATCTAATGTTTATATAGTCAATGAATTAATTATAACACATATTTGAATAATGAGATAATTTCTTGAACACGATAGTTGTCTTTATAATAGTTATCTTTATCATTTGGAATGATTACAGTATCAAAAAAAAAAAAAAAAAAAAAGACCAAGAGAAAGAAAAAAAAAGGCCAATTATTCTAATCTAATGAATATGTTGTCAATGAATTAATTATAACACCTATTTGAATCATTAAAAATGAATTTTTAAAATATTTTTTCATTAATCAACAATGTATTTTTATTTTATTGACACATTAACAATGTTACCATAATTATCTCAATTCAAAACCTGACAAATCTAATCAATTAACTAAAAATAGTCATTCTTTTAACTTTATAGTTAACATAATTTATTTATTTTTGTGGTATGTCATATATTTTAAATGATTATAATATAAAAAATGAAATAGACATGATGATAATGATGATGATGATGATGATGATAGCAATAACAATAATAATAATAACAACAAAACAATAACCCAAAATCGAGAATAACAACTTAATCTCTTGAATATTATTGTTGTTTTTATAAAATCATCATTATCTTTTTTAAATGATTGCAAAAAAGAAAAAGAAAAAACAAAAATTAGAGAGAAAAAGTCAATTACTCTCATTGATAATTATAATTTTACTGAGTTAAATATTCGATATATTTGAAAGATAGAAAATCAACTTCATATAAATTTTATCATTTATTAAAATAATACATTTATTCAATTGACACGTTAAAAATTTTATTATAATTATCTCAACTCTAAGAATAACGAAGCAAATCAAATAAACAAAAAATAGTGTATGTGGAAGGTGATCATTAATATCATTTTTGGGGTGTCTGTTATCCTTCTAAATGATTATGATATGAGAAATCAAATTGAAACAAGGACATGATGATGATGATGAAGATGATAACAATACAAAATCGAGAACAATACAATAGTTGTATTTATAAAAAACATCATTATCCCTTGTAAATGATTATAATATTTAAAAAATGAAAAAAAGATCAAGAGGAAGATAAAAAGTCAATTACTACAAACTGATGAATATGTTGTCAATAAATTAATTATAACAAATATTTAAATGATTGAAAATCAATTTCTAAAGCATTTTGTCATTAATCAACATCATACTTTTATTTTATTGACACAGTAATGATGTTATCATAATTGACTCAGTTCAGAACGTGACAAATCCAATTAGTTAAATAAAAATAGTCATGCTTTTTACCTCATAGTTAATGCCCTTTATTTATTTTTGTAGTATATCATATACTTTAAATGATTATAATATAAAAATGAAATAAATAATAATAACAATGACAATAACAATAACAATAACAATAACAACAACAACAACAATTATCTTGGTCAAATTTAATTTTACCAATTTTTCTAGATATTTTTAAAAATCTTAATTAATTATCACTAATTAATTTTAATTACCCTTAATCATTATCAAAATCTATTTTATTCAACAAATTATATTTTAACGCTAAAATTAGAATTTTACTTAAACCAATCTCTTGAATATGATAGCTGAATTTATAAAGTCATCGTTATCATTTTTTAAATGATTACAACAAATAAAAAAGGAGAAAAAAGTCAATGTGTCTTATCTAGTTAATATTTATGGTCAATGATTTAATAATAATGCATATTAAAATCACATAAAGCCAAATTCTCAAAAGTTTCATGATTAATTGATATCTATTTGATTCAATTGTTAACAATTTTCTCATTGCTAAGCTATCAACGTGACAAATTTAATCAATTAAACAAAAATAGATTTGTCTGTGAGGTCTTCATAGACATCCTTTATTAAACAAAAATAGATGTGCTTGTGAGGTCATCATAGTCAATTCTTCTCACCTAATGAATATAATTTCCCTGAGTTAAATATTTGATAGATCTAAATGATAGAAAATCAACTTCTTAAAAATTTCATCATTTATTAACATAATACTATTATTCAATTGAAACGTTAACAATGATAATTGTTTTAAATCTAAGAGTAACAAAGCCAATCAACTAAACAAAAAATGAATATGCTTGGAAGATGATCATTAACATCGTTTTTGGGGGGTATCTTTTATCCTTTTAAATGATTATAAGATAATATCTTAAATATGAGAATAATAAAGTCATCATTATCCCTTTTACAATTCAAAATGTAACAAGGATAAAATCGAGAATAATAAAATAATATCTTGTATATGATAGTTGTATTTATAGAGTCGTCATTATCCCTTTTAAATAATTATAGTAGGAAAAAAAATAAAAAGAAAGATCAAGAGAGAGGAAAAAAAAAAAGGTCGGTTATACTAATCTAATGTTTATATGGTCAATGAATTAATTATAACACATATTTGAATAATGAGATAATTTCTTGAACACGATAGTTGTCTTTATAATAGTTATCTTTATCATTTGAAATGATTATAGTAGCAAAAAAACAAAAAAGAAAGATCAAGAGAAAGGAAAAAAAAAAAAGGCCAATTATTCTAATCTAATGAATATGTTGTCAATGAATTAATTATAACACCTATTTGAATGATTAAAAATCAATTTCTAAAACATTATTTCATTAATCAACATTGTATTTTTATTTTATTGACGCATTAACAATGTTACCATAATTATCTCAATTCAAAACCTGACAAATCTAATCAATTAAATAAAAATAGTCATTTTTTTAACTTTATAGTTAACATCTTTTATTTATTTTTGTGGTATGTCATATATTTTAAATGATTATAATATAAAAAATGAAATAGACATGATGATAATGATGATGATGATGATGATGATGATGATAGCAATAACAATAATAATAATAACAACAAAAACGACAATAACCAAAAATCGAGAATAATAACTTAATCTCTTGAATATTATTGTTGTTTTTATAAAGTCATCATTATCTTTTTTAAATGATTGCAAAAAAAAAAAAAAAATAGAGAGAATAAGTCGATTACTCTCATTGATAATTATAATTTTATTGAGTTAAATATTCGATATTTTTGAATGTTAAAAAATCAACTTCATAGAAATTTCATCATTTATTAATTTAATACATTTATTCAATTGACACATTAAAAATTTTATTATAATTATCTCAACTCTAAGAATAACAAAGCGAATCAAATAAACAAAAAATAGTTGTGTGTGGAAGGTGATCATTAACATCATTTTTGGGGTATCTGTTATCCTTCTAAATGATTATGATATGAGAAATCAAAGTGCAACAAGGAGATGATGGTGATGATGACCATAATGATGATGATAATAACAATACAAAATCGAGAATAATACAATAGTTGTATTTATAAAAATCATCATTATCCCTTTTAAATGATTATAATAGTTAAAAAAAAAAAAAGATTAAGAGGAAGATAAAAAGTCAATTACTACAATCTGATGAATTTGTTGTCAATGAATTAATTATAACAAATATTCAAATGATTGAAAATCAATTTCTAAAATATTTTGTCATTAATCAACATCATACTTTTATTTTAGTGACACATTAATGATGTTATCATAATTGAATCAGTTCAGAACGTGACAAATGCAATCAGTTAAATAAAAATAGTCATGCTTTTTACCTCATAGTTAATGCCCTTTATTTATTTTTGTAGTATATCATATACTTTAAATGATTATAATATAAAAATGAAATAAATAATAATAACAATGACAATAACAATAACAATAATAACAACAACAACAACAATAATCTAAAATCAAGAGTAATTAGCTAATCTCTTGAATATGATAGTTGTATATATAAAGTAATCATTTTCCTTTTTAAATGATTACAATAATTTAAAAAAAAAAAAAAAAAAAAAAGTTAGCTAGAAATAGTCAATTTTTCCTATCCAATGAATATAATTTCACTAAGTTAAATATTCAACATATTTAAATGATAGAAAATCAGCTTCTTAAAAATTTCATCATTTATTAATTTAATACTTTTGTTCATTTGGCACGTATACAATTTTATTATAATTGTCTCAATTTTGAGAGTAACAAAGCCAATCAATTAGAAAAATATAGTCGTGTTCGGAATGTTATCATTAACATCATTTTAAGGGGGGTTATCTCTTATCCTTTTAAATTATTATAATATGAGAAATCAAAATAAAACAAGAAAATAATAATAATAATAATCTAGAATAATTACATACTCTCTTGAATATGATAGTTGTACTTGTAAAGTCATCATTATCTCTTTTAAATTATTACAATTGCAAAAAAGAAAAAAGAAAAAAAAAATAGAAAGACGAAAAAGTCAATTATTCTAATCTATGAATATATTGTCAATGAATTAATTATGACACATACTTGAATGATTGAAAATCAACTTCTGAAAATTTTATCATTAATCAATATTGTACTTTTATTTTATTGATACATTAATGATGTTATCACAATTGTCTCATGACAAAACCAATCAATTAAACAAAAATAGTCGTGCTTTGTAAGGTCATAATTAACATCCTTTATTTATAAAGTCATTTTTATCTTTTTTAAACAATTACAATAATAAAAAAAAAAAAGAAAAATATCAATTCTTCTCATCTAGTAAATAGAATTTCAATGAGTTAATTATTCAACATATTTGAATGATAGAAAATCAACTTCTAAAAAATTTTATCATTTATTATTATAATACTTTTATTCAATTTGCACGTTAACGATCTTATTGTAATTGTCTCAACTCGAGTAACCAAGCCAATCAATTTATAAAAAAAAAAAAAAAATAGGTTGTGCTATGAAGGTGGTCATTAACATCCTTTTTTTTTTGGGTGTGTCATATCCTTTTAAGTGATTATAATATGAGAAATCAAAGTGAAACAAGGACAAGACGATGGTGATGATACCACCAATAATATACAACCGAGAATAATAAGCTAATATCTCGAATAAGATGTATTTATAAAGTTATCATTATCCTCCTTAAATGACAACAATAACAAAAAAGAAAAAAAGAAAAGAAAGAGAAAGACAGCAAAAAAAAACATTTATTCTCATATAATGAAAATATTGTAAATAAATTAATTATTACAAGTATTTTAATAATAAAAAAATCAACTTCCTAAAAATTTCATTATTAATCGATATAGTATTTTTATTCTAATAACATGTTTATAATCTTATTATAATTGTCACAATTCTGAATGTGACAATACTAAGGAATAATATAAAAATATTTGTACATATAAGGTCATGATTAAATTCCTTTCTTTATTTTTGGGAATGCTATATGCTTTTAAATGATTATAATATAAAAATGAAGAAAAGATACGATGACGATGATGATAATGATGATTTGGGAATAATAAACCAATCTGCCAATTCTCTGTATCTAATGAATATAATGTCAGTAACTTAATTGTTTTACATATTTGAATGATTGGAATCAATAGATTAAACAAAAATAGTCGTGCTTGAAGGTTATCAAACATCCTTCTTTTTTTATGGGATATGTGTTATCTTTTAAATGATTATAATATGAAGAAATAAAATAAAATAAATAAATAAATAATAACAACAATAACAATAATAATAACACCAACATTTCAAAATCAAGAATAATAAATTAATTTTTTAAACACGATAGTTGCAGTTATAAAGTTATCATTATCCTTTTCAAATTATTGTAATATAAAAAAAAAGAGAGAAAAGTCATTTATTCCTATCCAATAAATTTGTCAACGAGTTAATTATTATATATATTTGGATGATTGAAAATCAATTTCTGAAAAAATTCATCATTAAACGACATAGTACTTTTATTTTGTTGCCATGTTAATGATCTTATCATAATTGCCTTAGCTGCGAACGTGACAAAGCCAATCAATTAAAGAAAAATAATGTCATGATTAAGATCTTTTATTTATTTGTTTGTTTATTTATTTATTGGATTTGGTATATTCTTTCAAATGATTATAATATTCAAAAAAAAAAAAGATGAAATAAGGACCAGTAATAATAATAATAACAACCATGCACTATCTTCCGAATCACTAATATGGAAGAAAGTGTTGGGATGGGGGTCTATGATATGATATTAAAATAACTCTAAAATATATATTAATTATATTGTAACGTTGAAATTAGAATTTTACTCAAATTAGTCTCTTGAGTAAAATAGCTGAATTTATAAAGTCATCGTTATCATTTTTTAAATGATTATAATAAATAAAAATGAAAAAAAAATCAATTAATCTTATTTAATTAATATTTATGGTCAATGATTTAATTATTACACATATTAGAATGACGTAAAATTAAATTCTCAAAAATTTTATAATTAATTGATATCTATTTGATTTAATTGTTAAGTTAACAAGTTTCTCATTGCTCAGCTAGCAACGTGACAAATTCAATCAATTAAACAAAAATAGATGTGCTTGTAAGGTCATCATAGACATCCTTAATTAATTTTCTTTCGTATGTCATATTATTTTAAATGATTTATGATATTAAAAAAAATGAAACAAAATAATAACAATAATAATAAAAAAAAAAAGAATGTACCAACTCGGTACTCCTCCGAATCCAACGGATAGACTGTCCAGATAAGTATTGCATTGTCGTTAAGGTTGAGTTTGGAACTATAAATATATATGAGAGGAACTCTCCAAATTTCAAACGCATCTCTCTCTCCCTCTCTCCCTCTCTCTACCTGAAGTTCAGCTCAGAGACAACAAGAATGTCATTGATTCGAATCATGTTGCTTCAGTTACTAGCCCTAGCTTCTGCAACAGCTATTCTAGTTGAAGCAAATTACTTCAAGCCATTCAATGTGAGCTACGATCACAGGGCTATCATCATCGACGGACGCCGTCGCATGCTCATCTCCGCCGAAATTCACTATCCTCGCGCCACTCCTGAGGTTAATCCAACTTCTTCAATTTCAATTTTTCTTCCTTCATTTTTCTGTGTTTCTTGAATCTTTAATGTGGGATGTGGTTTTGATTTTATTCAGTTGGCTTATTTGATTTGAAAATTTCGTGGATGCATTGGATTTAGTGCCTTGATTGGGATATGATGAATTTGGACGGTGTTGGCCCTTTGATTGGGTTTAGAGAGTGAGACTTGTGGGATTTTGCATCACGAGGTTGTTACTTGTGGATAGTTGCATGGCAAAGTCGTTATTGGCTCATTTGGTGATTTGGATGCTTACTACCTTTTCATGTGTGTCACTCTTAATATGGGCCATCCGTTTTCTGGGCTTGGCAGCCTTTTCTAGGCCCTGGGCTTAGTTGGGTTTAACTTAATCTTTTGAGACAATGGCCTTGGGATTCGTCTTTCCTGGCCTGCCTATGTTTTTACATGAAATAGCTCTGCCATGCTTGAGTACTTTGAGTATTTTGAGGGCCTGGATGCTGAGAATAGGCTTGGACCCAAGACTTTTCCTTCTCGTCCAGCAAGGCCCAGCTCTAGCCCATTGTAATTTGCTTTAGAGTATAACGGTCACAGTCTCCCTAATCGGTGATCTCAGTATTCAAGTCGCGGTGTAACCAAATATATATATATCTTGTCCTTAAAATGTAAATTTTGCTCTCCATTTGTATAATCATGTCAATCACTATCATGTCCATAACTATGTCTGCGGCTCCAAAACATGGGAAATTTTATGTTGGGATGTGATGCACTTCCTCTCTTTTTTTTGAATTGTTTCTCTTGTATGGTGTTTGTCCTTAACCTTGTCTATGTTAAGATTCTCAAACATATCTGTCTGAAACTTTACATTTTTTCTGCCCAAATTATTTGAAAGGTTTTTCTCTGACAGCAAATATTTATTTGCTTTGTTTGTTACACATGATCTCAGATGTGGCCTGATCTGATTTATAAGAGCAAGGAAGGAGGTGCAGATGTCATTCAGACTTACATATTCTGGAATGGGCACGAGCCAGTTAAGGGGCAGGTGAGACAGATGTTTAGCTGGCCTGGTTTTCTTTTGTGGTTCTCATGGTTGGGATTCATTTTCTCTAATAAAATATTGTCTTTCCTCAATTTTTTCAGTATAATTTTGAAGGGAGATATGACATTATCAAGTTTGTGAAGCTAATTGGTTCCAGTGGACTCTATCTTCATCTTCGCATTGGGCCTTATGTTTGTGCAGAGTGGAATTTTGGGTATGCCCCTTTGCCATAGTATAGGGATTTTTCAATTATGTCTATCTATTTAATTTTATAATTAGAAAATTTTGCATACCCACTACTGATGCTACACTCTATAATGCACCAACGGAGTGGCTCCCTTTTGCCTTTTTCTTAGAATTCCAATTTTAATGGGCTTAGTGGTGTTGAAATTTTCCCACTTATTATGTTATGTTGTTTAACTTAGCTGTAGAGCCATACTCATTTTAAGTTGCTGATTTACATAATCCGAATAGCTCATGGACTTGGTAATGGATGTTTGGGTAATTGTAAATATCTGCAATTTATTCTCTTTACAAGAAGAAACCTTATCATCCTTTCAGAGCAATAAAATAGGTCAAGATGAACAAAGCAAAATGATAAAACTTAAGAAGATTCAGCAGGCACTCTGCAGTTTCAAATGTGTTAGAACTCTCTAGGTTGAAATATTTGTGAATTTTACAATTGTAATTATTGAACTTCTAGTGAGGACAATAGAAGATACATATGATTTTCTTTATAAATATCATCTTTGTCCACTTGACAACCTTGCAGGGGTTTCCCAGTGTGGCTGCGTGATATCCCTGGCATAGAATTCCGAACTGACAATAAACCCTTCAAGGTATAATGTGGTTTTGTGTATGCGCATTCTTTGTATTTACATTTCTGAAAATATTTCTTTATTGTTGCTTCTGACTAGGAAAGTTTGGCTTACTTTAAGGGGTTGTGACTTGCTAAGAGAAAATGTCCATGACAAATCTTCTGAAAATGACTGACTTATAACTGTGATCTGCATTTCATACCGAAGTAACAAAGATCTAGCTCATTATCAGTATCTGGTTTAGTGGTGAATTGAGAATATAGAGGGTGTTTTCGTGTTGCTTGAAATGAAATAATGCCACTCTAATGTTTCTTTTCAGGAAGAGATGGAGCGATTTGTTAAAAAGATAGTGGATATGATGCGGGAGGAAATGCTTTTTTCATGGCAAGGTGGTCCAATAATAATGCTGCAGGTTAAAAATTCTATTTAAGTTGCTTGCACTATAGCTGCATAATTATGTGTGTAAGATTCTTAAATCTTGGATAAAAGTGAAAAAGAAATAGGTTAATAATTTAGCACTTCTTTAAATATGTAGTTTGTTGTTTATTGTTTTTAGTTTGGTGCCATGGTCTTGGTAGGAAGGGGTTCGAAATTACCCCTTCAATTTTTTTGTGCTTTTAAGAGTATTTAAACAAACTCTTCTTCCTTAATTTTTCATGGGGAGTAATATCATATAATTATTACCGTAAATGGGGATTACATTAGGGTAAGGGGTGGGAGAGGAGATAATATATTAGGCCCCCATAAACATTTTTGGGATTTTAAGCTCCTAAATCCCAAATCTCTCTCTCTCCCTCCCTCCTAATCAAAATGCAAAATGAACCAACAAGAGAAATCTACAATATCATATGAGAATAGATTTCTCAATTCCAAATGAATCAATTGAATCAATAAGAATATCCAAATGAACCAAAAATATCAATGGTAATTTTTAGGAGGTGCTTTTTTATGTGTTCTGTATTTGGTAATATATATATATATAAGAGGATCCATTAAAAGGGGAAGAAAATTCATTTTGAAATGATTAATGTTTAGAACGTTCTAGCATAGAGATATCGCATCATAAATGTAATTTTGGATACTTGTAGATTTATTCTTTTCATATATTATATTAATACCAAATAAGAGTAAAATTTGGGTTAAAATTTACTCATTTATTTTCAAATTCAACCACTCATAAGGAAATGAGAAATACTAGGGTAGTAATATTTCCCCTTGAAATGCTACCCTTTTTTTCTTTTAAAACTTACCCTCCTACCACATACATCCTCAAATTAAAATGATGTTTATTCTGTAGAGCACTTCAAGGGTGTTTTCAAGAGGTTCCCTAAGGCCACTCATTCAGCATCATTATATGCTTTCCACCCACCTCCTTTTAACCAAGCTGTTATGTTTCATAATCTTCATCTGACTAAATTCTTTGAGATCACTAATCAAGTAAATTTTCTTGAGAATAGATTCATTATTAATGGCATGCACATCAAAGACAACGTTAATGGTTTTTGTTAAGGAAAAGGAAGTCATTTAATACTGTACGAAGAGTGCCCTTAGAGTACAAACCTATTTTCCTTTTCCAAAAGGAGGTGCATTCCATTAGAATGACTGTTTCGCAAAACTTCTTTTCTTCCAGTTAGAAGTTCATAGTTTTGTATCTTTATAGTTTTAGATGTGGCTATATTTGCTACTCTGACATATGTTTACCAGATTGAGAATGAGTATGGCAATGTTGAAGGCTCATATGGCCAAAGAGGGAAGGAATATGTCAACTGGGCTGCTGCAATGGCCCTTGGGCTTGATGCTGGTGTTCCATGGGTTATGTGCCGGCAATCTGATGCTCCAGATGTTATTGTAAGTTCTCTGGCTTATATACTGTATATTATTTTCTTTTTGCTTACAATTGTGTCTAATGCACATACAAAAAATGGAAGCTTAAATCATGAGGCCAGCCTTCCTCTTTAGGGCATTTCAACTGGAGACTCCAAAGACTTAAAACCCCTGAGAAGTCTGTGTAGATGAAGATTTCAAATGAATAGCTGTTAGGTTATTGTGATTTTATGTCTGATGTCATTCCTTCCAATCAAAAAGCTTTCCTTTTCTCCTGGATTACATAGTCATATAAGTCAATTACGGAGTGCCACTATCTCTATGGATTAGTCAATAGATACTCCTTAAGCACTGAGCCATAAATAATAAAGAACAAATTGATCTATTCCACAAAATATTGGTTGAAAAAATGGTTTTTGAAGGTTATTGCATTTCATTCGGTCCATAAAACATCTATTTGCATTAAAATCCACAAACATCCGCTTTTTGTATTTGTTTTCCATAAAATTGGACCCAAACTGTGTTTTTTATTGGGTGACAGGAAAGTTGGAAACTGTGAACAATGAAGGAAGATGCAACTGTGTTTTGCTACTAATACCATACCATGTATATTTCAACAATTGGACTCAACACTTTTCTGGCCTATTAATATGCAAAATTTCAAATATGGTGATATTATTATGAACCAGCTTTAATCTTGAAAATATCTTGGATTTCTAGATGAAATTCTTGAGGGAAAAGAAAGATTTGAATTCTTAGTAATAGACAGTGGATTTGCAAGAGGACAAACGATGATTTTCTTTATAAAGAGAAAAATGAACTGCCACAATTGTTGATTCCAGAATTATTATCTGTAATAGGCAAGGAATGTAGGACTGAAAAATGCTAGGCAGCGGACATAGATTTAAAGCTTCTTCATTACTAAGATTTATGAAAAACTAAAAATTCAACAATGAATTCTTTTGCAGAATATTAAACCTTGAGATAAAGCGTCATAAATAAAAATTTCTTCACATGATGGTGGCTAAGGGCTGGGATTTAACCCTTGAAAATTATTGGATCACACGGGTAAATTGGTGGCATCTCAGCAAAAAGGATTTTGAAAAAATGGATTATTTCTTGTTGAATTCCTAGTGGTCGAGGCAACTATGAGATTTTGTTCTTTGAATGCTTCATATCCATGAAAAGATGCATAACTCAGTTTTACCTTTTGTTAACTTCTGGCTATTTCTAAACTAGTTCAAAGTGACTTATTATTTGAATGATTTATCCTTGGATTCCCTTCTTGGTTTCAATTGGTTTGAGTGACTAATATCATGGTCACAAGGGAAGGTAGAAGTAAAATAATGGGAGCAAAGCAAGTGCAACCTGGGAATAAGCTTGGGTTGAATATTAGCAATTTATATCAATTCATTGCTTTTTATTTTTTGTTGCAGATAAATTCATGTAATGGTTTTTATTGCGATGGATTTAAGCCAAACTCATATGGCAAACCAGCACTTTGGACGGAGAATTGGACTGGATGGTATGATGATAATTCCTGATTCATAAGGTTGATGTTCGTACAAATTTCATCACAACTTTCTTTAGACTAACTACAAATGGAAAAGCTAACGTGGGACCATACTTGTTTTAGTGTTCAATATATATTGCAACAAAAATTTTTTGTGATGATGATAGATGATAACTCCTAAAAGCTAGTGGGACTGAAAAATAGTTACCAAAAGATCAGCAAACCAAATTGTACCATCCTAAATGTGGTGCACTCAAGATCTGGATCACTAAAACTGGCAATCCCCTAAAGATCTTCTTGTTCAATTGTTCAGCTTTTGCGTTGTTTGATCTAAAAAAGTGAAAGGTTTATTTAATTGGCATGTTGAATTGTGGAGGCTGTTGGAACACCTTTTTTTCTAATTTCTCTTGTGGTAAGCAAGACTGCAGTTCAATATTTACCTGTCATGAAAATGGATATCTTTTCACTGCAGAAAGTTATGGTATGGACAAGATTTCTCCATATGCTATTTTATAATCATGATGTCATCTTTATTCAATGATAAAATTGCTCTTACTGGAGGTTCTTTCCTGTATAAGTTGACAGTCTCCAGTTTGGAAGCATTGTTGAGTTATTTACATGTCATACATTTTCTGATTAATGAATCTATGTTCGTTTTCATTTCTAGCAGAAAAAAATATATATATTGGCGATACATACTTTTAATACCTGCATACTCATGCCAAGAAAAAAAAAAGGGAATCCCTGCATTACTAACTTGATTTCATTCTATTTTCATTGATGTACCTATAAGGTTTACTGCTTGGGGTGGAAGAGTGCTTCATAGACCTGTTGAAGACATTGCTTTTGCAGTTGCTCGCTTTTTTCAACATGGAGGAAGCTTTCATAACTATTATATGGTACAAAAAACTACTGCAATCTTTATAGCCTTGTAGTTCTCACGGGCCAAAATGTAATGCTGGTGGAAGATATGAGGATAAAGGATAGACATTTTAGATGACTGGTTTTCTAATGAATTTACTAACATGATAATATGTTCAACATCATCTAGAATATTGCCTTCCATTATGTTAGAGGATAACCTTAATGTGAGAGCATGGCCCCTCTGATCCCTCAAAGAAACAGTTTTCCCTTTCACAACTATACAACTCTTGGAATTGTTTTGTTACCTATTTAAACAGTTTTGTACAAAGGATCGACTTACGAATGCAGGCAGACAGCATGCCCTTCAAATCATTTCGGAAGTATATTTTTTTTTTCTTTGAATTTTTTAAGTTTTCATTTTTGCCTGCTTCCTCACTCCAAATTTCAGAGAATTGCTGAGTTGGTCTATTGAACTTTACTAGTTTTCTTTTTTGATATAAAGTTTACTAGTTTTCATTTATGCCTTTTTCTTGCCCTTTAAGCTTTTCAAAATATCTAAAACTTATCCTAAAATTTCTGTGCTTTATATGTATGCAGTTCTTTTCCCCCCAAAAAATTAAGAATATAAGTAAATGCATGAATCTAGTAAAACTGCGTAATAAATTTTCTACCCCTCCCACACACCAAAAAAAAAAAAAAAAAAAAAAAACATCTGGATCTGTTCTTCGTTGCAGCCAGTAAAATTTCATTGCCATTCTGTCTTTGACATGGTTTGAGCAAACCTCCCCAGATGTCATGGAGGTTCTGTTCTGTTAGTGGAGATAGCTTGACTGATTTATCCATTCGCTTTAAATTAAGATTGTGACTAGTAAGTACTCTACTCGGTCATGTCATGTGAGCTTTACATCTAAGTAAAGTATAGTTTCTTACCTGATTGCATTCACATTGCAAAACTGTAACTGCAGTATTTTGGCGGAACAAACTTTGGTCGGACCTCTGGTGGCCCATTGTATACCACCAGTTATGATTATGATGCTCCAATTGATGAATATGGTAGGTAGAAATTTTGTCTTATTGACACGTGTTTTTGATTCCTATGTTGCGGCTCTTTTATTTATTTATTTATTTATTTATTTTTGTTTCTTTTGTTGCATCTACTACTTCTAATATTTTGCTTGTTGATATGTTATTGAGTTGGATAATATATTATTTACTACAGTCTCTTCAAGTTTGTATCATTTTCCACTCTCATTGTTTGGTTCAATTCTTTAAGGCCTGCTAAGCCAGCCTAAATGGGGGCATTTGAAGGATCTACACGCTGCTGTAAAGCTTTGTGAACCTGCTCTGGTTGCTTTTGATTCACCTCAGTATATCATGTTAGGAGCAAATCAGGAGGTTTGTGCCATTCCTAATGTTGTAAATGACGTATGATGTTTTATATCAACCATGACTAACAAGGTGCACTTTGTATGTGCTGAGTGAGAATTGAAAAGAAATATATCCTCATAATCATTTCTTTGACGTGATATGGTCCACTTAATGTGTGATTAGAACCCCAACTTAAGGCAATATGTTTTAGAAATTGATTTTTGCCCTCTTTTCTTGGTGCCTTTGATCTGGAAAAGCAAATGCCTGTCCACAGTAATGTATTAACGTATTAAACATTTTCCATCATTTAGATTGACTACCACTAATCTCCTGCCCCCCTCAAGCCATTCTGTCATTTTGGCTAAGATCTTTTTGGTGCAAGATTGCTCTTCTGATATTAACAGTATGGACTTTGTGACACTTTTGCACATGATGTGGGAAAAGAAAAAGATAATTTTGTGCCACCTTAATGGACTTTCAAGCCACCAATCTTCTCTCTTTAGCTGCAATCAATCTAATCTACGTGTTAGCTCTCTGGTCTTATAAAACTGAATGGAGGTTCAAAGCTAACCAAGTACCAATAAAAGTATTATATGGATTGTGTGTTCAGAAGACTGCGTTTTTCATTGCCCTGAATGTTCAGAAGACTGCTATTATTCCTTGTGCTCTGCAGAGCTTGCTTTGTTCTTTGCATTTGTCGTCATCTTCTTCTTTACTTAGCAAAAAAAGAAGGGGAAAAAAATCTTTCTTTTCTTCTGTCCTATTTCTCTTGTAAGGCACTTCCCCAAGTTGTTTCTTCTGGGGTTTTTGCAGGCCCATGTTTACAGTCAAAATGCTCAAGCCGAAGGCATTAATGTGAATCAGTCTGGAACTGGAAGCCTCTGTGCGGCATTTCTTGCAAATACCGATGAATACAAAGCAGCTTCAGTGACATTCATGGGCCAAACATACAACTTACCACCTTGGTCGGTGAGCATATTACCAGACTGCAGAACCACAGTGTTCAACAGTGCCAAGGTCTGTCCTAGTCTTTATACAAAAGTTACTTGTACTAACCTTACTAAAAGTATGTCAGATGCTTGATGGTATGATATAAAAATTAAGCTATTGCTTGACGTAAATATGTTTATTTGAGTTTTAACAAAACAAGAAAAATGTGTTTCTCTTGTTTTTGGATGATAATAAGGAAGAAAAAGTTAATTCTAAAGGGAGTCTGCGTTGCCAAATGTAGGAACATGTATGCTGATTGTTATAATGCTGGTTTTCTTTCTATAAGATGTTTTTAGCATATTTCCTAAAATTTATTTAGGAGAATGTTTTCTAATTGTACCATTCAAATTGAATTAGCACTCAAACTTCTGAACCTGTTGGGACTGAAGTTCTTTTTGTATCATGTGCCTTTATATGCCCTCTGTCTATACATTAAGTTTTTGTAAAGCTCCAAAATTCTAGTTACTATCAGGGGATAAAATGAGGATTTGACATTAAGGCAAAATTTGAATTTTTTATTTACATAAAACCTTGTCTTGTGTTACATTAACATACTTATATCAATTTGCCTGGACAATCTAAAAATCAGTGTCTTTCAGTTTAAAAGCTCATCCAATTATCTTATTTATATTTAAGTTTGAAGAATAGTTGTGTTATTTAGTAATTTATTCTCTATATGATGCCAACCATAAATAATGAACTATATATTGAAGAGTAATTCATTTTTAGAAATATCAACAATTAAACAGTAATTTCAATTTTGATAGTACATTAACAGATGTTTTTTAATATTATTAATATAGACACATAATGGAAGAGTAAAATCTCCAAAAAAGAAACTAAGGTTAATTCATGAAATTTTATCCAAATTATTATTACTGTAACAACTTAAAAAGCACACACACGCACACAGAACTTTGTATCTTTCCAAGTTGAAAGATTGACCATTTCTTTATTTATTAAACATGCATGAACTTAGTTGGGAGCATGCTGTCTTGGAAATTGATTCCCACTAAAATAGGAGGTTTCAGTTGGGCTGGGGGAGGGCCATGGCCCCCCTTGACTCCCACTTTGCACTGTCCCTGGTTTCTATGTTATATCTTATGTTGATTAATGCTCTAAATCATTTTTTTAAGCAAGTTGATCTCATCTGCTCCATTGTGTTCCATTGTTGGTTGATAACCACAGTAAAAAATCATTGTTTACAAAAATGGCGATTCAGTGTCTGACATTTAAATAATATTTGTTTATGAGAAAATGCATGAAAAACCCCGAACTTCCAATCGTGTGTGTAACAACCACCTGAACCTTTCAGTTCTGGAATTGGATTACTGAACTTAAAGCCATTGAAATTAATCCTTTGTTTCTTGGTCAAAAAACTAACAATGTTCTAGATTTTCTGTATCACAAGATTTCCCGAGAATGTGAAGCTTGCATTTTAAACATAATAATATTATAGATAAGAAAGAATAGGAGAGAGCGATAGAATAGAAAGAAAGATAAGACATCCCCAGAAAAGGAAAGAGGAAAAGCAATAAAAATAAATGTGCTTTCCAATCCCCATTGATTTTAAAGATGCTCATATTGGAGTTGTCTAAATATGGAGTTTTGAAAAATCCAACAAATCCATTAATAATATTGTCTCTTTTCTATCTTGCTGCCTAATTTAATATATCAGAAGTAAGGCTCAAATTATTAAATGTTATTCCAGCATACTCTAAAATTTTGAAACTATCTCAATGGACCAAGCATGGGTGGACCTATTTATTTTCAAGTTCCCAAGTATAGATTTGTTTTCTTAAAATGTTTTTATAATTTAACCACTATCCTTTCTTTCAAGATGAAGCATTATTGTCAGCCCTTAAAAACAAATGTGACTTGAAAATCTAAAAATTTTATACACATCTAATTATGTTCTGTTGGAAATAATAGTATAGACTTAATAGTGTTTTGGAAATAAGAGAGTTTTAATAAAATATTGCGACTTCTAAGGAATTTGAATAGTCTCTATATTAAATATCATTGGTGTATGGTTTGTTGTATAAATAGATGTGTATTGAGTGTTTGGCACTTCTGCAACTTTTCACCATGTAATCTCTCAAGAAACCTCTCACACCACCCTTTTACCATGTAACTACCCAAGTCAATTGAGTAATAATAATCTTGTTCTTCCCCCTCCTTTGTCAACATGTTCTATCGGCATTTGCCCTTTCCATCTTTGACAACACCTAAGACTCCATTTTTTTTTTTTTACGGAGAATAACCCATTTAGTAAAATATTGTTTGTAGTGGAATAGATTATTTCAAAAATCAATTCCTGTTGGATGAAATGTTGAAAATTATTATTTTTCAATCATATGGCACCAAGAGGTCCCTACTTCTTACAAAGGAGTTGACATGATCAAACTTGGGCTTGTTTTTTTCTTTGTAAATTTTTTATTCTTTTTTTTTCATATTAAGTGGAATAAATTTTCTGATGATCATGTAATTTTTTAGTAGAAGGGCTTAGGAAGATGAGGCAAAACTTTTTCCATTAAGTCATTTAGTGTAAAACTAATGGAGTCTATGATGGAGAACATTCGGCAACTTTCAGTGCTTGTTAGAAAGCCTACTGAGTGGATCTAATGTTCAACCTTTAGTTTGGGATGATAAGAAGTTTAGCTGGAAGTTTAACCAAATCATTTTGAGACTATTTTAGAGAGTTACAGAATTTTATTTTAAGAGCGAATTCTTTATTTTTTAGAAAGTTGTTATTTAATAGTTTTAGGAGTTTATTAATTAATTTAGTTTCTATTTTCTTTTGATTGTTATTTAGTAATTTATAGCTACTTAACAATTGTAGGGTCATTACTAAGAATATTTAGAACTTTCTAAATTTTTGTTTTAGTAATAATTTTTATTTTTTTAAGCTAATTCTTTATTTATGAGAATAAAGAAGGAAACTTTGAATTTATACTTTGAGTTCTCTCAATCTATCTCTTTTTATTCATCTATTGCTTTTTTATTTCAATTCAATTGCTGATTTTCTGCGGTGAACCCTAATTTCCTATAATTGAACCTAAATCCCAATTTTCAACCCCAATTTGACCGTGAATCCCTCGTAGACAACCTTCTTCCTAGGATGTCCTACGTCAATCAATTTACTATCTATATGTTGCATTGCTTCTTTGTTCAATTTACTTAATGAATTCTCAGACATGATTTTCTTCTCATTTTTATACAGGTCGGGGCTCAGACTTCGATTAAAGCTATAAAACTTGACTTGCCTCCTGTTCCTGGTTTTTGTCTTTCTCGACGCTTAGTAAACCGTAATGAAGGTTTGTACATGTCAAAGAATTGGAGGTCTCTGAAAGAGCCCATTGGTGTTTGGAGTGAGAACATTTTTACTGTTCCAGGAATATTGGAACACCTGAATGTGACAAAGGATGTGTCTGACTACCTTAGTTACATCACCAGGTAATTTATTCTCTTTTTTTCCTTTGGGTGAAGTCTTGTAAGGATCAGATACCATGAAAAGGTTTTCAACTTTGTAGCTTATTGCTGCCCTCCTCTTATCTCACTTTATATCATATAAGCATATGCAATATGGGGACCATCAAGGGTGATGCATATAAATTTTTCTTAGTAGAAAAAGAATATCTTTAGTTAAGAGAGAAATGATAATGGCAGATAAGACATCCTTAAATAAATGAAAGCATGATAAATTTGTTTCTGCTATCTCCTAACTTGGTCCCTGAGCGAAGGCCCCCTTCCTCCTCCCCGACCCAAAAGAAAAAGGAAAAAAAAAAAAAAGAATAATCAAATGCTTCGAAGTTTTAAAAATGGAACTAAAAGTCTTGGAAATGCAGCTAAAATTCTTTCAAAGGTTATTTGCCTAAAAATTATAATCTCAGCCCTCTCTGCCCCATCCCTAATGTATATTGTACTTCAGCCCCTTAATATAAATATCTGACTGTGTCCCCTGTCGTGGGCTAATTTGGTCTCCATCTTTGGAGCTTGACGCACCACCCTCTTCTTCCAGAATTTCCAAGTATATAAGTGATGTTATTTTTCTTTCCTTTTAGGTTTCTGTTTTGTTTTTCTTTGTAGTATTGGGGATTATCATTTGGACTCAGTTCCCAAACAGGAGTTTAATACTTTTACATTGAACCACTTCATCTCTTTCTTTGCTATATTAAATGCTTGAACTATTTATTTTACTAAATTTTGTTACTATGATTTGTACTGGAATATAGGATAGATATTTCGGATGAGGACATCTTGTTCTGGGAGGAAAACAAAGTCGTGCCAGTGCTTACTATTGATAGCATGCGGGACTTGGTGCATATATTTGTTAATGGACAACTCACAGGTAAATGCTCCTTCTTGTGGGAGGTCTGCACTTATGACTTTGATTTGAATGTCCTTGTGATTGGACATGCTTACATTGTTCTTTTATAGTTATCAAGTTATGTGTGCATTTTAGTAGGCAAAAGGAACAAAGTTACGGAGGCATACCACACAAAAATGAATCATGCACTACACCAAGTTTTTGCCTTGTCCAAACTTAAAAAATATTTTATCACATACATCTTTAATTTAATTATTTGCACAATTGTCTCTTAAAAAATGTGTGTTTTAAATATTTATGGATATTTTAAAATATTTATAAGTTAAAATATTTGTTTTTATTTTATTCATATTTTAGAATTATTTATAAAACCATTTATTTTTTAATTATTTATGAAACTTTAATATCAATTGCCCTGTTATATTAAAAATTTATATAAATTATTTTGTCATACAATCTACTTAAGAAAAGATATTTTTTAAAATAAAGTTGATAAATAGTTTCTCACTTAAATTTAAAAACTCTTATTTGTCAGTTTAGATTATAAGCCAAAAATAAGAGTTTTTAACCAGGAAAAAAAAAAAAAAAAAAAAAAAAAAAAAAAAAAAAATTGTTAGGCCAGACATGCTCCATCCAAGAAAGCATTACACCTTCTGGGTTCGAGAGAACTCAATGCATAAATTGAAAATGTTATCCAAGAAAGCTAGGATGTGTTCTTATTAGGGGTGACTCTATCTGCAGGCTGTTTATGCCTCAGTAGTTGATTAATAAAATTTCAGATTTCCTTTTACAATACATAGTTGTCTTGCTTGAAGAACCAGCAACAGCCTTTTGACTGCATGTTATTTACTTGTTTTATCCTTCTTCGATACCAAATCCTTTATGGTTTCTCCACTCCACATCATCAGTATAGGCAGAGTACTTCTGAGTGATCACAATAGAAATGCAAATTGGTTACGGATTAGGTCCTGCAAGATCTTGTATTTTATCGATGATCAGACTGGCATATAAAAGGCTCTGATGCTATTCTTAAGTTAAAACTGCCCTTTCAACATTTGTAGAACACTAGATGGTGAAACATTGGTAAATTTTTATAGAGATTGTCTTTGTAACCATGTTAACAACTGAATTATGCACCTAAAATAGTAGCATTTGTAGCAATATTCAATTGGACAATTGCAAAATAATTATTGCTCTGGTCTGGCAACACCTGGGAGTTAGTTATGAGCCAGGGCCATAGCCACCTAATTGTGATGTCACTGAAGCCAAGTCCTGATCTAATGATGCAGGCAGCTTTATCATTAGGTAACTATGGTATGCCAACAATGAAATTTAACTTGCTAATGGCTAAGATTACAGATTGGAACACTAATTTACTCCCTCAGAGGCCAACATTATTACTAGCTCTGAAAATTTTCAATGTTTTTCTAATCATTCTTAGCTTTGATAATTATGTTTGAACTTGTGAAATGGATTAAGATCATTGCCAAGAGGCATTTTTTTCTGTGATCATCTGGCGGTCTAATATTTGCAGTTAAATTTTCTGAATGAAAGCTTGTAGTTGCTAATACCACAACTATGGTTATTGCTTTCAAGAATTTATCTGGAGATAAGTTCCCTCCTTCCTTTCTTTACTTGGTAATTCTTTTAAATATGAAGGCACTGTGGCTGGTCATTGGGTCAAGGTGGTGCAGCCTGTCCATTTCACAGAAGGATACAATGATTTGATATTACTATCTGAGATAGTGGGCCTGCAGGTAATTTGATTTTTGGGAGTCCAGTTAATTAAGTAAAAACCCTCGTCTCTTATTAATACTTTAGTCTTGTGGTATATATAGTTCTCTCTCTCTCTCTCTCTCTCTCTCTCTCTCTCTCTCTCTCTCTCTCTCTCTGTGTGGGGGGGGGATGTGTGGGTGTGGGTGTGTGAAGACGGAACAGATGGAAGATTAGGAAGTTAACTAAATTTAGGTTTGAGGTGTATCATGCAAGAGTTGAAGAATAAAAGCTTTGAAAAGTGGTAAAAGAACTAAAGAAGTAGCAATTCTGGAATTTGGAACACTTAGTTGTATGAAGCAAGGAAGAACTTAGTGAACATCCCAATTAGCAGGAAGAGTTATGAAGGAATAATAGCTGCTGTAGAAAGCTAGCTTCTTTCAGTCTCTATCAATCTTGTACCAGTTACATGGAGTAAGACTTGATTGAAGGAAGAACAGTTGCTCTAGAAAGCTAGCCTTTTCAGTCTTGATCAATCTTGTACCAGTTCCATGAAGCTGTAAGAGTTGGTTGAAGGAAGAATGGCTGGTGGAGGGAGGAGAAACTTCATGATTCAAGTTAGGAAATTGAGATTGTTGATGTGGGGCCTCTTGGTAATTGTTAGGGACAGTGTGTGGCCTGTTAGAAAGTTTTGACCAAAGTGGTTAAAGGCTTTTTGAGGAAATTCTAGGGAAATAAGGAGATGAGGAGATTTTCAGAAGTAACAAGATGGTCAATTCCACAAGTTCTCGGCGTGAGCTAGAGGTTAGAATATTCGTTGAGTTATGATTAAGGTGGGAATGTGTGGAGCACCAGACACAGGTGGATTCTAATATTGGACAATTTACAGGGGATTGCTTTTTACCTGGGTGTGAACAGGAAAATCTAATTGCTTTAAACTGCTCGGTGGATTGTCTGATCAGGAAATGAATCATCTGCTTAGAAATTTAAATTAGTGGTTTTTAGTCAGTCATCTATTCAAGTAAACATTAGTTCCAAACCTCTGATTAATAAGAAAAAGGAACTAACACTTTGTGCATTGAGAAAGCTACTAGGTGCATTGACATTTTGATTCTGAAAGGTCTTTGAGGGCATGGGTGTTATTCAAGTTTATATGGATGCTACAATCTGATAACAGTCACCAATGCTTCTTATGGCCATTATACCATATTGTTAATACAAAATTGCAACTCTGACCATTAAAGGCTGATGCTTGTGTCTTTTCTGTCCCTTTTTATTGACTGATTACTTTTGTTGTGACCAAATGGCCTGGTGCTGTCATGTATTGTCTAGATCGGCCAAACTGAATCGTTGCTTTTTTAAACAAAGTGAATCTGGAAGCTGTCATTATTTTTCTAATGTGCTTGTGGAAATAATTATCTAATCCAGGCCACAAAATTTTGACCTTATACAAATGTCTTGATTGTGATGGACTCAATAAGCGGTTGAATCCATTGATTTTCCTTTTAATTTTCTTTCTCGAGAAATTGGGTGATTAACATTCTACAATCTCTTTAAAGACCCAACTTGCCATAATATAAAATTTTCTTGTCATTCCTTGTAGTTCTTTGTTTTCCATTCTAATACCTATTGGTTGTCAAATTACATTATAGCATCTCCTTTTTTACATGAATGCATTTTCTCCGTTTGTCTTTCTTCAATGCCATTTACATAATAGCATCTTCTATCTCACTACCTCTTCCGTAGTTGTCTTACGCCTTTTTCGGCCTCTTGGACCTTAAATTTGAATGTTAAACTTTTTGTTTTTGTTTCTGTTTTTTTGTACAAATAGTGCACTATAAGGTCCGTTACTTTTCTGTATTTAGCCATTTTTTGGAACTGTCTCTAACTTTTCCTTAACACAATAATTTTTAATTCACCTCAGAATTCTCATCTTAGTAAAACCAAATTTGTCATTTTTGTCAATGCTCCAAAACATGAGAGTAGTGCCAGCTTTTGTGCAATTATATAAAACTTTCCTTTAATTTAGCTGGAAATCTACTGTCACCCAATCCGTCAGAAGTAGTTTCCGGTTTCATCCACCCTACAGTAATCCTATCTGCCCCATTTACTTCAATATTTCCATATTTTTGGACATTGTTGAAACTAGATATTCTACCAAAAAAATTGTTTGTTCATGTAGAACAGTTGAACAATGGGTTTAAAAATGGTGATGATGGTAACCCCAAAAGGGAAATTTGTGTTCAAGAAGGCATGGATTGGCATAAGCCAGTCTCAATGTCTGCAAGCAGGAATAGATCATGAAATTGAATAGCAGGAGTGTGGCAGCAGCTGTGTCAAATGGTGATGATGGTGGCCAGAAGCGGTTGCTGAAGATTGCTTTGTGTGTACAGGCCAACAATGTCTATGTGGTTTCTTGGTGAACAGGATTGCACTTTTGCAATTGTTAGTGATCTATTCTCCTTTAGTGAACACTGTTCCTTACAAAATGTTGTTCAAAGCGGTTCTGAGTTGAGTGCTTTCAAATGTTTGCAAGTAATGCAACATAATCTAGGTAAATTAGAAAGAGAACATAAAATGGCAACAAGAAGACAAGTAGAGGAACAACAAGGGAGTGTGGAGCAATTCTATGATACTATGACCACTAAATAAATCTCCCCAAGTACAACTATTTAAATCCCATAAAGAAAGCAAACTATCTAACTAAAATAGAAATCAGATTCATCAAGATAGGATACGGAAAGTAAATAAATTAGGTCTCCCATAGTCATACATCAACATGAAGAAGCAATGGCCCTGTGATAGTGCTTCGAGCTTCTCCCTTGTTTTTCCCTGCCTTAATTTTCCTTCTGTCCTTTTGATTGTTTGTTTATTATGTCTAGATCTTTCATCTGAATTCTTTTGGGTTTGAATTACCTGATATGGTTAAAGAAGAATCTTTCTTCATTTCATCTCTTTTCCTTATTTAAAATTGTGAGATCTAGAATTTTGAGTCTCCTTATAAAGAGAGAATCTGAAATGGATCTGTGATCCTTATAATTGTACCTAGTTCTCACAAATTATGTGCGCTCAATAGAACATTTTTGTTTAGTTATTTTCTTAAAAAAAATATATTGTATTTTTCTCTGTCAGATTTTTTCTATTGCTTTCTTCTGGAGTTAATACCATGCAAATATCTTTGCCTCTGTTATAACTTTTGATACTGTGCTGGTCTATTTTTTGAAGTACTGCCATTATATGAAGTCAATAAAAGAAAATGTTGCCCATAGTCCTACAAGAAGAATAGAAATTCAGTATTGTCTCACAAAAGCTTTTACTATCAACCAGAACTACAATGCTTTCTTTGAGCGAGATGGAGCTGGGTTTAGGGGACAAGTGAAGCTCTCTGGATTTAAAAATGGGGATATTGACCTCACAAAATCATTTTGGACCTACCAGGTACAGTTTGTTTTCCTTGGGCAGTTGTTGGACTTGCATGAATTGTTCCATACAGTAAATGTTGTAGCTTCTGTTTTTGCTCATTCTCCTCTCAATGTCTGGGAAATTTACTTTCATATAGGTTGGACTAAAGGGAGAATACTTGAAAATATTTGACGAACATGAAAATAGAGATTTGGAATGGACTGATCTGACACCTGATGCGGTCCAGTCAACCTTTACATGGTACAAGGTAAATTTATCTGTTGGGAAAGCATTAGTCACATATAATTCATGTAACTATTTTTCTATGAAAAACATCTTGATGATTTTGTTTATATTGTATGAGATACCAAAGGACAAAAAAGAGAATCAGACATAATTTTGGTAGAGATTTTGAATTTAGGTAGAGGTTTTGGTGAAATAGTTCATGGCTGACATTTTGCATGTGTACTATTTCTGCATTACCAGAAATATATGTAGTCAACCTCCTCAACATTTTTTGCCAGAACTTGAATATCTGGTTCTCGTTTTATTTAATTAGGTTGCCATAGTGGTTCTTGAGTACCAAAATATAGCATAAGGTCATCATCTAATTTTTTGAGTACGTAACATATTGAGAGTTGAAAAATCAATTAGCTTCATAGAGATCGACTCACTGAGTCAATTTTGTAATGTAGCTCAAGATCTTTGTTGTATTATCGTTCTTATTGATCTTATCATGATGATGCTCTTTAGTTTTTGCAATCTACTGTATCGTTATGATGCTGAGAGTTCTTGTATTGCACGTATGCAATCCCATCAGCTTATCCACTATTTAAACAAATTTACTTCAACTGAGGGTTCTTCCAAATTGATGTAGACGTACTTTGATGCCCCTGCTGGAGAAGATCCAGTGTCTCTTGATATGGGGAGTATGGGAAAAGGCCAGGCTTGGATCAATGGTCACAGTATAGGAAGGTTCTGGTTACGAGTTGCCCCAAAAGATGGATGCGATATCTCTTGCAACTATCGTGGCCAGTACCACCTGAATAGATGCGCAACAAATTGTGGGGAGCCCACTCAAAGATGGTAATGCTAACTTTTCATAAGCATAGTACTGATAAATTAGTAGCGTATGTCATGCACTAATATCTGTTCAAATTTGGCTACTTTGTACTTTATAGTGTCTCCTGCTGTGGGAACGTGGCCAGTCTTTAAGGATATTGAAATAACTCCAACCATTTTAAACCCATTTTTGGTCAATTTTCAGGTACCACGTGCCGCGGTCATGGTTGAAAGAATCAGACAATTTACTAGTCATTTTTGAAGAAATTGGAGGAAATCCATTTGAGATATCAATTAGGGTTCTTTCTACTCAGACCGTTTGTGCTCAAGTATCGGAATCCAGCTATCCACCGTTAGAAAGATGGTTCCAGCAAGACTTTAATGAACAAAGTGCGTCAACGGATATGATGCCAGTAATGCAGTTGGAATGTGAAAATGGCCAGGTCATTTCTTCAATAAGTTTTGCCAGCTATGGAACTCCGAAAGGTAGCTGCCAAAATTTCTCAAGAGGCAGCTGCCATGCACCAAAATCTCTCTCTGTGGTCTCTAAGGTATAATTTCTCTAATTTCCTTCTGTTTTCTGTTTTCTCCTTTTTTGGTAGAATATGTAATCATCTTGTTAGCTTCCTAAACATTGATTAGTTATTAAAATTTTCACCTAGTTTTAGTAATCCTGTTAGTTACTACCAACAGAAGATGGTACTTCAATGATCTCTACCAGAATTTGAATGTTATTCAATCCATTTACTTTTGCTGCCAGTAATCTTACAAGCTGCGAGGGCAATGACATGCACCAAGTTTCATTGTTTTAAGCACTAACCATATAAATACATCCATCCTAATCACGGCGTTATATTCTGTATATTTCAGGCTTGTCAAGGGAGAAAGAGCTGCTCCATTGGCATTTCAAATTCTGTATTTGGAGATGATCCATGTCCGAGTGTTGTCAAGACATTGGCTGTGGAAGCAACATGTGTACCTTCATCAAAATATGGCTACTCAGCAATGAAGTAACAAGAACGTTTATAAACATGAAAGGCCGTTAGTTGTCTCCGACTGTCCCATTACGGGGCGTGTATAGTATAGTTGTCAAAATAAATGCTTGTTAATGATTGAAGAAAAAAACAGTGTCATGTTTAAAGAATGCTATGTTGTTCCTGAGTGTCGAGTTACAGGGCTTGTATGGCTGTCAAAGTAAATGATCGTATAGAAAATATATATATATATATATCCACATGTAAACAATGCTTTCTTTCCTTTCAATTAAAAGGCACACTTTCTTCCACATTGCATGAATAAATCAATGAGTGCTCTTTCTTCTTCTAAGATAAATGCTATAAAATTTAGAGAAAATATCTTTCAAAATTAAAAGAGAAAAGATATAGTGAATGATTTTATTTCTTAGTCTACTTTTCTTAGAATTTTCCCTTTATTTATAGACTATCAAGTTAACATTTAGAGTACATAACTTAAAGTTACATAACCTTAGGTTACATGATATAAATAGTGGAAAATAAATTACATAATAAGGGAGGAAATAAACTCATTACTTTACAAATTTTTTCATCCACAAATTTTAGATATTCTAACACTCTCCCTTACATATCTACTATGAATTACATGTTTCAGTAAAACATTATTAAGAAAAAAGGAATGGGATAAAATCCTCGTTAAGAAAATTCCCACTCTTATCAATGTCATTGAAGATTCTAAAGTGGACGCATTCTAATTTTGCAAACTAACTTTTCAAAAACTATATTAAGTAATATTTTAATAAATAAATCTGCTAGATTATCACTTGAATGGATGTGTCAAACACTTATTTCACCGTTCTTCTAGGGTTCACATATGAAAAAGAATTTTGGCCAAATATACTTTGTTTTATCTCCTTTGATGTATCATTCCTTCAACTCTGCAATATAATATATATTATCTTCATATAAAAATGTAAGATTCTCTTTCCTTGACGGAAAGTCACACGATTCTCGAATATGTTAGATTAATGATTTTAGCACCACCCTTTACTTGTATCATGTTGGCTAAAATTTATGCATGATTAGAAAAAGTGGCTACCATAGTTTATTTTCATAGAGTGCCATGAAATAGTTGTACCACCACAAGTGAATATATTGTTTGTTTGTGACCAAGTATTATGCAAATCAAAAAGGTACCCATCATCTCCTTAGCCAATTACATCTAACTTGTTACACTAGGATAATACAAACTTATATCTATTGTTTTTTGAAAGTATCTAAACATATGTTTAATTCACTCCAATGTTTTCTTGTTGATGAAAATTTATATTTTACTAATAAATTCATAGAATATAATATATAAAGTCATGTATAACTAATAAGATACATTGTACTCCAATTGCATGAAGATATGGTACTTTAGAATCAAAAAGTTCATCATCATTTCGAGGTCAAAATTCCATTTTGATATTATCCATATCAAGTGATTTTATAACTAAAGGAGTATTCAAAGAATGTGTTTCAATCAGTGGTGGACCTAGGGGATACAAAAAAAAAAAAAATTATAAGATATTTGTTCAAGTAATAAATATGAATTAGAAAATTATATTAGAAAATTTAAAATATCAATAAAAAATAATTCAACCATAATATTTTAAAAATTAAAAATTTTAACTGAAAATATGTAACTTTTTCATAGAACAAATAATAGATTTTTCTTTAAATTTAAAAATAGTTTCGGTGGTTAACCAGAGAAAATTGGAGAATGAAGATTCCGGTACTCGATAAGTAAAGGAAATATAAATAAGGAATCAAGGATGTGGAAATATGAGAGATAGTAAAGAGGAAGAGAAAATGGAAAGGAGAGGGGAAAAAGATGAAAGGGAAAAGAGAGAAAAAAACAAAATGGATAGGAATGAAAAATGTCAAAGTGGGGTTATTAATGCCAAATAAATATTTCTTAGAGTTTCAATTTTATTAATCTTTTTTTTCTTGACTTTAAAGATTACAAAAATATTTTTTGTTGATTTAAAATATGCGATAGTGATATTATATTTTGTTTTTGTTTTGTGATGGATTTTAAAAAAATATATATGTAGAATTTAGTCAATTGAATGACTTTTAAAAAAGACAAGTGGAGGTAAAATTATAATTAAGTATGTGTAAAATAAATATAGGTCAAACGAATGAGTTTTTTTTTTTTTTTTTTAAAAAAAAAAAGACAAGTTAGGGCAAAATTATAGTTAAGTAAGTGTGAAATAAATATGGATCATAAACACTAATGGAATTTTAGAAAATTGAAGGGGTGCAATTGTCCACCCTTATCACTATGTAGGTCTGCCTGTGGTTTCATTTATATAAAATGTTTTAGTACCTTCGTTCTGTAAGTTATTTGATATACAAAAATTCGATTTTGAAAAATTTTTATTTGTAAGATGAGACAAAACTTTGTTTTCCCTTCATCTCAAATTCTCTCTTTAGACGTTTTATTGTATTTTATAATTTTCATGATTTTCAATGATATTTTAACTATCAACATATATCACTATGATAACAATTAGATCCATATGTTTTATAAAAACACATGGATTAATTGGAATATTCTCATAACCTTTCTTGCTCAAATATTCACTAAGACAATTAAAACACAGTATACAAATTGTTTTAATTAATATAAAAATTTGTGTAATTTGATAGAATAAATCTCTCAAGAGTTTGAATGATGTGTTTCTAATAAACCAAACTTGGGCAAGAAGACTATAGAGAAATGGGGTCGAAGGGACGATTAGGTAGAAACTATGAGGACACACTAGGATTCAAACTTTCTGTCATCACCCAGCTCCCTACAATCAACCGGTACATCCTATCGCCCGACCCAAGAAAACATGAGCCGGACAACGAACTCAACCTCAAGTGGGAGCAAATCTGAAATCCCCCTCTAAAGTTGGGGACCCTAACAGGAACCGTAACAGAGTCCACCATGACGCTCGAACATCGAGCGATATGACAAGACCTCGTGTCCGCGGTCAAATTTTTTATGAGACCTCATATCGGCAGATACAACTTATGCTACTGGACTTCGTAAACTAAGACACTCAAGTGGAAGATCTCTCAAGAAAGGCTAACTCTCAGAAGAAAAGAACTTTCAGACAAAAAAGAATGTACAAATTCTTCTTGAGGTAATACGAGGTCTCGCTACCGCTATTTATAGCTGTGAGGGAAGAAAATCTCCGTGAATCGTTGGGTAGATAAAACAGTCCGATGTGAGTCATGCGAAATAAATAAAAGATTTAAATCTTCTCAACTTCCCACACAGCATAAATTGTTAAAAGGGTTGAATACGTTAACACATGAGAAGAGGGAACAGTTAAGAGAAAAAGAGGATTCACCTTCAATTTGTTTTAATTCCACATCACACGAAACATACTAAAGACGATTCGCACAATCCGGAGTGATGCAAGTAACATTGAAAGCTCTTGCGCCTTTCCAACTCCTCATGAACAGTTGTTACTCATAGCGGCTTTTTTACAAAATGAAACCATGAGTCGGGGACAAATGATGGGACGTGACCTAAATAATTTTCGGTGCGGTACTCAAAGATCCAAAGACCCGAATTACAAACCATAGTAACAAGGGATTTATCTCCCTAAAGAGGCAAGCAAAGGCTGATCGTTTTGCAAGTCCCCGATGAAAGCGACTAAACTAATCCTTAAAAGCATTCGGTAAGCCCAAACCAATGCTCCCATTTTCTCTATTGATGATCTACAGCCCTCTAAGAAATCGATTGCTTTGATTCTAACCCACCGAAGGTAATATTCAACTGAATCTTATAATGATCTTTTGTTTTCTATCTTGACACGAAATGTATCTCCTTGATAAGGTAGGAAACCCTTGGAATCTAATCGATAAGAGAAGAAACTCCCCCGTATTATCAAATTTCTTAAATGATGAAGATTTTAAATCTTTCGAATATTTTAATTATCGAATCTCGAAATCTTTGGATCTTTTTAAAAGGAAACTAGGGTTACAACACTCCGGGTATACACAACTCTGGCGACGTCCCATATAAAAGCCTTCGGTACACTGAAGCCCAGTTATGCTCTCTGAGACCCAACATTTGATACACAAGTCACAGGAAGATCTACTCTCTCTCTTTCTCTCTCTTACTCTCAATCTGGGCCACACACGTGCTACAATGGCAATTACAATGGGAAGCAAGGCTGTAAGGCGGAGCGAATCCGGAAAGATTGCCTCAGTTCGGATTGTTCTCTGCAACTCGGGAACATGAAGTTGGAATCGCTAGTAATCGCGGATCAGCATGCCGCGGTGAATATGTACCCGGGCCCTGTACACACCGCCCGTCACACCCTGGGAATTGGTTTCGCCCGAAGCATCGGACCAATGATCACCCATGACTTCTGTGTACCACTAGTGCCACAAAGGCTTTTGGTGGTCTTATTGGCGCATACCACGGTGGGGTCTTCGACTGGGGTGAAGTCGTAACAAGGTAGCCGTAGGGGAACCTGTGGCTGGATTGAATCCTTCGCGATGGAAATGCCCTCTTCCCCCAACCGGAAAGCACCTACTCCTAAAACTAAAAAAATGAAAAGCAGCGAGCTCCGCAACAAAAGCGAAGCGAGCCCCTTACTCACCTCTCTCTATAAAGCTCTATTAGTCAAGCTTGAAAGCCGTAGCGCGCATCCGTTTTTCAGCTGGCTTCAAAGTTCTAGTTGTAGCGCGCTAGCCGGAAAAGCCTTAACTATTCTATTAGTAAAGCCTAAACGCCCTGCAATCTTTCTAAAGTGCTAACGAGCAATCAAACTCAAGCAAGAAGCGAGAAAACGGCTGCGCGTTAGCGCAACGGCTTTCGCGCAAGTTGCTTAATCCGTTGCTTGTTGCTTTCGAGCCTACGTTTGCTTAGTAAGTAAGCTTGTTTTATATCTCCTCAATAAAGGCGAAAGGTTGCTTTACTAAGAATAGTTGGCGCCTTAGCCTATCTATAGTAAGGGGCCTTTTCTTGCTGGGCTTGAATGCTTACCTTATTCTTAGAGAAAGGAGAAAGGGGCAACCAGGGGGCTAGCTTGCTTTCACTGGTTGCGGGCAGGTGGACGAAGGGTCCAAAGGACACGTAGCCGGGGGCGAGTAAAAAAATCCAATAGTTCCATTTTCCTTCTTGTTCATCAATCGGAAATCAAGACAAAGCGGGCACTACGGTGAGACGTGAAAACACCCGATCCCATTCCGACCTCGATATGTGGAATCGTCTTGCGCCATATGTACTGAGATTGTTCGGGAGACATGGTCCAAGCCCGGTGAAAATAAGAAAGAAATAGGTTTAAGTCATCGCCTGCCTCTATGTACTTGAGTCCTTCTTTCTTATAAATATAGACAGAGAAATAGATTCGTCTTGCTTATTTGCTTGATCCTTGAATTGAGTGCGTGGTAACTGCTTTTGACTGAACCTCCCATTGCTCTCTCTCCGATAGCACGCAGCCGATAATAGGAAAGATATATAGAAAGTGTGCAGTGAGGGTGGTTCTAAATCACTAGGTAACCAGTCTTTACTTAACCCAAGCAATGCCTTTCGACTTCGACTTCCATGTCTTTCTTGGTTGAAACCCAAATAATTTTTTACAAGTCTTTCTTCTCTTTGTTAGAAGGAAGAGGAACTACAGGTACAGGTATGAAGGAGAATATGGAACGACAACCCATTCTAACGCTTACCCAACTAATCAAAAATTTGGCTAACATCGTAAATCCCCCCCACGAACAAATAGACACTCCTGCTCAGCAGCAGGAGCAGGCCATTCTTTCGGCAAAAAATGCCATTGATGCTATGACGCAAAGTCTATTAAATAAGCACAATTTCCCGCTATCCCCTAATTGGACCATACAAGAATTAACGTCCTACGTGATAGAAAACGACAATTGCAATAACTTGAGTTTCTTAATCGATACAGTGCAAGACCTTGCTACTTATGGCGCTACAAGTGAATTCTTCATTAGCGCCATCCGTCTTTTAGAACAAGGTGGGGCTTGGGGTTAGAAAATTTTTTTATATGGAGGGAACGAAGTGAATTGGTACGCTCTCTAAGTGAGGAGACAGGAGCTCTAGCTTAGAGACGGTCCCTAGGCCGGACAGAGGTCTAGGGGGAGTCCAGAGAGAGGGCTTTCTTTAATAAAAAGACTTTTTTTATACTCCGTTATAACAAAGCGATACTTTTTGACCGGTGGGGGATAGCCATGGAGCGGGGGTTAGAGTTCTGGTCGGGCGAACCGACCCCGGATGTAGTCTTCACGCTCTATCGAGTCAGAGACGAACCGGGTCACCAAAGTCACGATCAGAAAGGTTGAAATCCGGACCGGAAAGCGCTGGTTCAAGCCCAGCTCGTGACAAGGCCTTGGTCATAGAATCTTTCGGTGCCTCCCTTCCGTTTTCCCCTTAAACGGATGACTGTCCCATTTTTTGGCTGAAAAATACGGGATAGGATCTACTTTCTTCGCGGAACTTCTTTGTTTCCCATTTGAAGCTTTTTTATGAGATTCGAGGATTCGAATTGCATGTGTTAAGCATATAGCCTGAAGTAGCATGATTGGAGCTTCTTAGCGCTTAGGCTACTACCTAACATTAACCTACTACTATATTTATATAGTAAGCAAGATCATAACGTATTTTGTCTTTCTTCTCTTATGATTATGATTTATTTCGAGGGCGGTACACTTTTCCCGTTATCAAAAGATTGAATTGAGAAAGGTAGAGGGCAGCTGTTAATATTGTAGCTAGTGAAGTTCCACCGGGGGAGTTCGATTATATCTCGCTATGAGACATCCAGTTAGGACGTAACATAGGTCATTTCGCTAGCTCTGGGCACACAGCACCGTCGGAAAAGACAATCCTCGGGGTGAAGGGCAACTCACATGCCACGTCTCGCCGATTACTGACCCAGCTCATCTTTACCACTGCGATATATGCTATAAATAGGGAGTTGTCTAACTGGTCGAGGCTTAGAGTGGCCGTATTCGACACCTCCTAAGCCTTATCATGACTTTCATTCTTTCTTGTCTACTATTTGCTCTTACGGCTAGTGCGCTATTGGTGTCCGGGCGCTTAGGGGACGGAAGAGCTAAACCTCACCACACCAAGCTATGGGTGCAAGCATTACAATAGATGCGCATAATCGTATTCTAACTGTAAATCTTCTCTTATCCTATCCGCTCTTGAAAGAGAAAAGAGCCATTGGTCAACCAAGCACAAATAGCCCTCGTAAAAGGCCTCCCAATAGTTCACCTAGGCCAGTTAAACTCAAAGGCTAGGCCAATACAGTTCGCTTTCCGGGTGGCAATTGGTAATACGAGTAGCGCTTCCTGTTAATAGATAGCGGATACCTGCTTGCTTAGTGCTTACTGGCAATGCGCATTGACTCATTCTATCTCTTAATTAGAATTACGAATCTCAAATCGATCTTACAAAGACCGGATTCTATCACTGGATTCTGTAAGAGTAACAGCGGATTCGTGCACAACAGCTAACATCGGATTCTATCAAACAAAAGAAATTACCTTTATTCTATCTATAAGATTGACACTGCCAGAGGGAAAAATCACTCCTAAAAGCAACCATGATCAACTATACGATTATATACGATAGCACCAGACGCGCCCCTGCCTCCCTCGAAGTCAAAACTCTCCTCTCCAGTGAGACCAGCCGAGCCAGAAGCCTCCTTTCCTTCAGACTCAAACCGGCTCGAAAGCTGCAAGGGATTCGCGGGCAGGAAGGAGGGACTATGGCCTGGACAAGGCATCCATTAGTGACGACTGAGCAAGGCATGGCATGACAGACAGAAGAGCAAGCACATTCATTGAAGAAGCAAAGCGATTCGCGGGAGGGGAGGGGTATGGGTCTCGATCACGTGGTTGGGGTGCATCGGGGTATCGATCTGGAGCTACTGCATATGCGACTGGGTCACCCGGGTATAGAAGCTATGGATCTACTGTGTATGGATCACTGGCTAAGGCTGGCTTAGATGGGCTTGACTTAGACGGCTTAATCTGCATAATCTACTGAATCCACTTAAACTCAGTTCACTAAGTCAACTTCCTATACCCCTGTTCCTTTTCCTTTCCCTGCCAGGTATGGATCTTTAACCTTATATAAATTGAATTGAATAAAATCTGATCTGTACGGGGAGTAACCCAGATAATAGGATAACGAAAGAGATCTGTAAATGCTTAAGTATACTGTTGGTATGGGTCTACTAGTCATAGGTTGATATGCTGTTAGCTCTACGGGAGATAGGTATGGAAGCAACTATGAGTATATATCCAGGTATGCTTCTAGATAAGGAACTGAACCTCACGCCATAAACTGAATCCCTATCATGAGCGCGAGCATAATCAACTGGATCTACTGGGTCTATTGTACCGGGAAAGCCATCACTTGTCTCTAGCTCTTGTCTTGATATGGAAGGGATGCTACTATCACTTCTACCGCTTCTGGATCAACAACTGACTCAACCGTATCTACTAGTTCAGTACCAGTCCTTTTTTATTTTTAATAAAAAAAGGTTATACCGGTACTGATGCTACTACTGGTGCTTTGCCTCCTCCACTACAGGAGGTACCCCGGAGTTGCTACTGAAGCCGCTACTCGTGCTAGTGAATCCATAATGAAAGCACGAGTGCTAAAGAATTTGCCGCTAGCTCTATTAATGATGCTATAGGTTACAGATCTAGTACGATATGCCGCTAACCTCTATCTAGTAAGGGCTTTGAAGCCAGCTTCGAAAAAAACGGGTTCCAACCCTGAGCAGAGTCTCTTCTAACAAAGATGGGATCAAGTAAGGACGCAACAACAACTGATTCACAAAAGCCAGGAGGATTTCATTGCTTGATCATTCAGATCATGCGCTACCTGCTCTTTTCTCTGGTTTAACCAACTCTATTTGGTTTCCCAGTCAAAATCTGAGCTCACTAGGTGCTTTCGGGCTTTGATCCCCCTTCTGATCTTTTTTTTTTCCCAGTTTGGTAAATCAAAGTGTGCTTTTTCCATCTCTTGCTTAGCTTGGGTGTGTGCTTAAGGGCTGGCTCTCCTCAGTACCAAATGCTGAAGGTGGATAGTCTTTTCTTTGCGAGCAAGGTCTGAGGTAGTCAATGGCCTTTTATTTCCTTCCAAGAGTCATCGTCTTTTCCCATAACGTCCCGAAATAAGGAAAAGTCGTCGGTGGGTGGGTCGAATTCTTGTAAACCCATTCTTTTTTCAACATACACATGCTTATAACAAATAATATTGGAAGGTTAGATAACAAATTACACATCTTGAATTAGGATGCCACGTTTAATTCTAAATATTTGTATATACCAACATACAGTCGGTTTAGTAGAATGCGATATTAAATCTCTTAATCAAATTTCAATTCGAAATTTAAAAATAAAAAAAAATTACGTTAGAAAAATCAATCCTAAACAAAATCTCGTAAAGATTCGATTCAGATTAATGAGAATATGACTCAATTCTTCGATGGTGAGAAAAAAAAATATTTGTATATAATAGTTACATTTCCTGTCTCCCTTCTTTTGCAACATACAAAATTTGAAAAAAAAAATGATTGTATATGATAGTTACATTTTCTGTCTCCCTTCTTTCGCAACATACAAAATTTGAGATAGTATTAATCATATATATATGTTGTAATTTAAATTTATTAATGCATTGAACAATAAGTTATGTGTACATACTCTTGTATTTTTTTATGTGTGCAATACTTGTAATTACTTATGATGATATGATTAGCTATATAAGTTAAGATAAAATAAAAAGCTTTTTTATGGATAATATATAGGAAAGCAATATCTTGAATGACGATATAATCGAAACACTGATCAATTTAGTTGATATTCTATTTAAAAATTAGAGTAAATCAATTACGAAATACAAATATTTTAATTTTGTAATTATAATTTTTTTTTCATATATAAATTTTATTTTTATGTCATTGTTTTTTTTTTCTACTTTTTAATTAATAATAATAAAATAAAATATAACTCAACTTTAAATCCAGCCTGCAGAAATAATTTGTATAAAAGTGACACCATTTTAAGCAAAAAGTTGAGGAGATACAAGCAAGGTTGTGCGGGAGTTACTAAAAACGCCGGGGGGACAAAATCAAGAAAAATGCTTCGAGTTCCTGGAAAATGCTTTCAAGGTTTCAAATTTTCATCGTCAAAGCATAAAAGGTTTACAGAATCCCAGGTTCTGATGATAAGGTAATCATCTGCCAAAATAAACTTTAGTTAATCACTCTTTTGTTTATTTGCTCTGTTTGTTTCCTACTGCGAATGCAATTTTCCTCCCTTTACCTATAATTAGGGATGTTTGGTTAAAGGGAATGGGAATTCAAAAGCGGGTTGTTTGGATTAATGGAATGAGAATGGGGGTTGGGGAATGAGACCACAAAATAAGGGATTTTTGAAACCTAGTAGAAACATAGGTTTTGTGAAACCCATACTAAGTTCTTGCATTCCGAATCCAATTTTGGTTCCCGGTTCCCGAATGCTAACCAAATGCCCCTTAGGGTTTTTTTTTTTTTAATTTATTTCTTTGTTTTGGTTTCGTGTTTTCTTAATTTTTTCTCCTTATTAGTTTCTCATTATTATTATTTTTTAATTCTCTTATGAAATCGAAACATGGACAAAATAATTTTGGGAGGGAAGGATAATAGAATTATGCTTGTCAAGTTAGTAGATAGAGAAAATGTAGTCAATATAATTAGTGTGTGTGCCTCAAATAGGTATAGATGCAATTAGTAAAAAATAATTTTGAAAAAATTTAGATGAATTTATACAAGTCATACCTAGTGAAGAGAAGTTATTTATTGAAAGATATCTAAATGGACATATAGGAGAGAAAAATGAAGAATTTGAAACTGTACATGGAAATATTGGATTTGATAGTAGAAATGAGGCGGGAGCTACCATTTTAGAATTTGTCATAACATTCGATTTGGTATTCATAAACACTTTTTTTCAGAAAAAAAGAGTCATACATAGTTACATATAGAAGTGAGTCTAATACTAGTAAAATAGATTTCTTTCTCACTAAGAAAGTGATAAAATGAACTGTAAAGATTGCAAGGTTATGCCAGGAGAGAGTATAACAACTCATCATGAACTCTTAGTTTTAAATATACGGGTGCCTAAAAAGATAAAAGAAGTATCGTCTATTTATGAAATCAAAAATTAAGTAATAGAATCAGAAAGGAGAAAAGGTGACGACTTTTAGAGAGAAATTAATTCAAGTAGCAAATTGGTCCGCTAATGATAATTCAAAAATAATGTGGAAAGAGATATCTACTAATATTAGGAATATATATACGAAGGTTCTTGGTGTATCTAAGGGTTAGACTTCAATAGGCAAGGAGTCACGGTGGTGGAATAAAGAAATATAAGCTGTTATCCAAACAAAACGAGAGTGTTATAGGAATTTTAAAGGTAATAGTAGTAGCAATGCATATGAAAAATACAAGTGTAAAAAAAGATGTGAAAAAAATTATTCACTAATCAAAGAGTAAGTTGTATGACGAACTATGCAAGAGACTGGAGGCCAAAGATGGAGAAAGAGATATCTACAGAATTTCCAAATTAAGGGAGAGAAAGGAAAAAAATTTAAATGGTATTAGGTGTATTAAGAGTGAAACCAATATTATATTTGTAATGAATGAGAACATAAAAAAGTGTTGAAGAGATTATTTTGATAATTTCTTTAATGTTAAGAGTGCAATAGATATAGGAAGTATCGAGATACCTGTAGAAGAGGTTAATAGAGATTTTAAATGTAAGATTCATCTTCAAGAACTTAAGGAAACTTTAGAAAGAATGAAAAATAATAAAGTCATATGAGCTAATGGCATTCCCATTGAAGTGTGAAAATATTTGAGTGAATTTTTTATAGTAATGTTAATGGATTTTTTTAATAAAATTTGGCAAATCAAGAGAATGTCCAAACAATGGAGGGAGAATTCACTTGTACCACTATATAAAAATAAAGGAGACATATAAGATTACTCTAACTATAGAGAAATTAAATTTATGAGTCATACTATGAAGTTATGGAGAGAGTGATAGAGTATAGGTTAAAATTGGAGATAAATGTGTCTCATAATTAATTTGGATTTATACCAAGAAAGTCGGAAGTAATCCACTTGTTAAGACATTTGATGGAGATATATAGAGTATAGAATAGAGACATATATATGGTATTCATCGATTTAAAAAAAGCATATAGGACTCCTAGAGACGTATTGTGGTGGACGATGATAAAAAAATGGATCTCTTTGAAATACATTAATCTTATTAGAGATATATGTGAGGAAACTATAATCAATATAAGAACTTGCGGAGTCTGAGCGATAGCTTCTCTATTAACATTGGACTCCATCAAGGTTTGACTTCAAGTTTCATCCTTTTTACAATAGTGATGGACGAAATCACAAAAAACATCCAAGAGAAAATACTATGGTGTATGCTTTTTGCAGATGATATAGTGTTGGTTGATAAAATTAGAGAGAGTATTAGTATTAAATTAGAGTTATGGAGGGTCGCACTGAAATCCAAAGGATTTAGATTGAACAGGTTGAAAACTGAGTATATGAGATTAAGTTTAACGACAATCATCAGGATGATAAAGAAACGATTAGTTTAGAAAGAAACGATATACCAAAAAGTGAACACTTTAGATATTTTGAGTTTATCATTCAAAATGATAACAATATAGATGGAGATGTAAATCATAGAATTCAAACGAGTTGGATGAAATGGAGAAGCGTATCCAGAGTTCTTTGCGATCGCACTACCGCTGTATTTGAAGGGAAAGTGCAGTAAGACCTGCACTATTGTATAGTATTGAATGTTGGTCTATTAAAAAACAAAAAAAAATAGAAAATGGTTGTAGTAGAACCGAGAATGCTTAGGTGGATATGTGGTAAAATTAAAAGATATAGAATTAAAAACGAAGAGATTCGTAATAAGTTGGGAGTTAATTTAATTGTGGATAAGATATGAGAATATTGTCTGAGGTGGTTTAGGCATGTGCAAAAAATATCCAAAGATGCACCGATTAGGAGGATCGAGAACTCAGATAAAAGAGATGCAATAAAACGTAGAGGTAGACCATTGAAAATTTGGATGTAAGTTATCCATAAAAATATGATAGTTAATGGTTTAGATGAGGAGATGACCTTTGATAGCATTGAGTGGCGTACGAGAACCAGAACATCTTAAACCAACACTTTTTTTTTTCTTCTTTAATCTTTCCCATATTTGTCTCTCAAATGGATAACCCTAATTGTTGGGATTAAGACTCAACTTGTTATTGTTGTTGTTGTTGCTATTGTTGTTGGTACAAAATTGAAACATGGTTTTTGGTCGTATCAAAAATTTGACCTCTTTTATGAAGCGTACCAAAGTTGGGGCATGAATACTTTTTTCCAATAACATTGTTATCGTATCCCCCCTATGGAACATGATTGGTTTTTGTTCTGCATGTGTGAATTCAATAGTTGAAGCTTCTATGAATGCGATTCAGGATGGGTTGTCATTTGGATGCATATGTAACATATAGGTATATATGTGATATGTGTGTTTGTTGGTTTCTCATAGAATGAAAAATGAGGATTGTGATTGAATTTGTTCGCATTGTTGCCCTCACATTATCTTTGTCAAAGGAATACACAATGGCAGAAAGCGTAAAGATGAAGACTAGGAATGATACAGTGGCATTCAAATTGAAATGATCTAAAAAGCTAGAAGCCTATTTTCGAATTGAGTTTATACTAGATGTTAAACAATCAAAGACTGCAACGACCTAGAATCTATTGAGTAGAGTGTATTATTTGATATCTTAACACCCTAATTAACTTTTTTCTCAAAAATATTATCTCATCTTTCTAGGGCGCCACTCCTATGTCGCTTTAATGGATATCATGTAGTGCTTATAAGCTTAATATTGTATTTAATCATAATGGTTTTATTGAAATATAAACCTCCAGTCTTACATTATGGATAAATGGTATTTCACATCTATGGTAGGACAACTAAGACTGCTACTGGAGCCCTACATTTTTTTGGGGTACTTCCTACTAGTATATATCTGGCACTACTTCGACCGTCTTACAGCCTTGTCCAACCATTTCGTTGTGACTAGGGATAGAGGTGTCTACAAACTGAGCCTTGAAGTGAAGATTCTGAGCAACAGTTAGAACAAATAGATTGAATATAATCTCAATTTATCCTTTTCCAGATGGAAGAAAACTTTGAAATAATTATCTATAATTGAGAGGTCCTCGATTTAATCCATAGGCAGCCTGTGCATAAGAGCTAACTCCATCTTGGTATTGTCCTTAACGATTGTCTGATTTCTTGTTTGTCTTTAACAGCTTGCAGAATTCATGGATGATTAAGATCTTTCTTTCCTGCCATGTATTGATCCTTTCATTTACTCGTTTCAGTTGAATTTGATTCATAGGTTTGTATAAAATGGTAGGAATGGAGGAGGCAGGAACAGGCTTAATTTGTTTCATAACACTGTTGAAAATCACAAAGTTTTGTACAAACACGATTCATTTCTAAAATTGTAGCTGCAATAAATTTTGTTATGGTTGTAGACTCCCCACCCCCCTTTTCCCTTTTTTGTTTTTGGTTTTCTATTTTGGGTGCATCCTTGCACACAACTATAAGACAAAATGGTTGAAACATTTTTATATATTAGATACTACTGATTGTAATTCCTATTTAGTATAACTTTGTCTTCACATATGATTGAACTTTCTTGATTGACCTATACTATGTTATTAAAGAGATGGCTCTTTCGTGTTCAAGTAGAGGAGAAGCAAGTAGAAAGATTTATTTCAAAAACTAGCAACATTATCATTCTAGCATTGTTTAAATCCAGCCATTAGCGCTATTTTCTAGCCAAAGCGAGTTCTCAAGGACAGATATGTTGAGTATATGCGATCCTATGGCAACTTCAGATAAGGATTATTGAGCAGTGTAATATATGGAAGTTGATCAAATGCAAATGATGCTTATTTGATGATTTTAGCCATAAGGAGCTTGGATATAGCTTAGGTGAGTTCCTTCAGTTCTCTCTTGATTCTGGGGGGGAGCTGTCTCACACGAAAATGTAGACTTCTTTTGTTTGGAACCATGATGACATTGGGGGACTCGTTGTCTGCTTTGCACTTACATTAACTTGGGTCGTTCATATTCAAACAAACTAGGAGACCCACAATATTTGTTGGTTTTTGTTCGTTTTTGTTCGTTTTTGCAAAAATGATCTTAAGAACATTGATTTTTTGGTGTATAACTGATTTTTCTTTTTCTCACAATTTTATAGATTTAGTATAAATTTATTTTCCTACCAATAGATTCACCTAGATATGATGTTGACAAATATTGAATTGCCATATTAGGAATGGGATGCTATAAATATTCTTTTTCTAATTTGCCGATTGTTGTAATCATTGTTGTTATTATTATTATTTTGGCTTTTTGAACCATAAGAACTCAACAGTTTTGAACTTTGCTCTCATGGGATGATATGGTCAATTTGAAGTCAAAACAACTTTTTAGCTTGAAGAATTGATATAGAAGGTGGCGCCATTTTGATAACTAGTTCTTACTAATATTCTTCACAAAGTATTTAAAGTTCTAAATGTTATGTTGACTTGAATTCATTACACTGTCATTTTTGAAGCCAAATTATGAAGGAGAGACCTTACCTTTCTTGATTGTTTGGGCCGAATAAGGTTGAGACCCGACTTGCTTTGGATTTTAATACGGGTCATATATCTGTATATGTATATGTCTTTTTTACCCTTAGGGCTTATTATCAACTTACTTGTTCTCTTGGTGCATTGGGGTTTGGGCAGACGGACCTTGTTCAAGGTAAGGCTTGTGTATTACTGTGTTTTCTTCTTCATTCTCTGCATCTTATTGTTCCCTCCTCTTATTCGATGCTAATGCTCCATGTCTTCGAGTTAGTCGGACAATTTGGGATTGCAAAAAAAGATGAAAATTTGAACATAGCTAAATGAAACCCTTTTGCATATATCATTGATTTATGTCATAAAAATACAAAATTTGTTGGTTAAATAGAAATAGTGTACACAGGCTGCTATGATGTGAAATTGCTGAAATTTGTAGATGGTTTTGACTGAAAATTAAATGCAGACACATTTATGGATCCACCATTTATGCACTTCTTCTAGATCTTTCAATTTCACTTGGATACTAATATTTCTCTTCATATTCAGTATGTTATGTTCCATGCTTAAGTGTTATGGAGTGAACATTAAAGAATCTTATATTGCCTCTCCAATCCAAATTTATCTTATATAGCATCATCTTCCATCTCCTTGGTTTTTGGGTATATCAATCTAGGAAAATGTTAGGTCAATATCTAGTTCAAGCATTTACTTGTTATTTTTTTTCAAATTTGCTTGTGATGTATGACACCTATTTGGGAAAGTTGAGATGAAATTCAGCTGAGATCAGACAGGGTTTTCAATAGAAAAATTATGGATAAAATGATGATTTTAGTCCCTCTTGTACAGAAAAATAACTTGTATTTGTAAAATATTATATTTTCTTTAAAAAAAAATCACCTTAGTTAAAAAATGTTCCAAGTAGAATAAACCTTAGCGAAGTTTGAGGTTTCCCAAACAGAGGCATGATGTGCTGTTTATGTTGTATTGTTTTGTCTTATTGTAATTACTACTAGTATAACTTTTAAATTTGTTCATGCGCAAATAGAATGATGTGCATAAAATCCCGATGGATCATGAAAGCTTTCCTTGAGGTAAATTGGGAAAAGATTTTACCAAAAATGAGTGAAATCACTTTATTTTGAAGCATGCATTGCCAATATTAATGATCAATGGCTTCTTGTCAATTCTCTGGCACACATTTCTTCTTCTTCTTTTTTTTTTTTCCTTTCCTTAGAGACTTCTTATTACTTAGTGCCATCTGGAAAGCTTAGTTCCAATTCTACATGCCTATATTTCTAAGGCCTCTTTGTCAGTATGATTTATGGAAATACCAGCTATATATGCATCAATCACGTATGAGAAATGAAACATAAGATAGAATGACTTAACCATTACATGCCATGCAGTGTGTACTGGATTTTTCTTTTTCATTTTTTGCTTGACATGAACTAGGTTCAAAATTACAGCAGAAAGAACCATGCCAGGCCCATCTTCTGCTCTAATTGTGCTTGAAAAATTTCCTGGGATAGAACTTTTAGAAGGCGAGGTCAGATAGAGTCTTTCATATTGCATTGGAACTTTTAGTTGTATTGGGAGATTTTTCAGTCAATTGGAGCAGAAGATAGACCTGGAAAATTGTTTCTTGCTGCTGCAAAATCATAGTTCATGTTCAGTTGTATCGAAGAGAAATGTAGCATCCTGTCAATCCAAACACAGTTCTTGAAGGATATTTGGACAAAATATGCTCAAATTGATGATGAGTTTAACATGGGAATAGAGTTGCATATTGACAAGAAAAAGAGCATGCTTTTATCATGTCCATGTTTCGACGAAGTATATTTTTACACCACCCACAGGTGGTCAATGGTTCTTCTCTGACTTTTCATTTTTCCTTCTTTAGTTGCAGGGGAAGAACTTGCTTAGGTTATCAGGATGGACAAGGATGAAGTTCCAGACTCTGAAAGCAGATGCATGAGCCCAAAATTGCAACATGGATCGCCAACATCATCAGAATCAATCTCTTTTGGCAATTCAGGCAAGACGCATCCTCTTGTCATCTTTTGTGCTGTTTATGATGGTTGTTAGTGATAGAAGTGCTGCTGATAGGAAAATCTTTTTGGAATCCCTAGATGGTGTCACACTCAAGTTGGTCATGATCCCATTGTCAACTGACCTCAGATCCTAGGGACTTGTGACTTTTTTGGGTGTATTAAAATATAAAAAATCTTCTTGGAATTGGTAGAACAATAAGAGCTCTTCTATAATTTTTTTTACATAGTAATAAAGTTTAAGATACGATGTAGCAATGGAACTCAGATGTGAACAATCAGATGGAGTTCCTGCTTCATTAATTTTTCTTATTCTTGTTTAAATTTTGATTTACATTGAGTATCACCTGAGTTGTGCATAACTCACTCTGGTAAAGATATTGTCTTAGTGGCTAGGTGAGGCTGGCATAGCTGACTATAGAGTCCCTTTAGCCATGATTGCATTGGAGTTACATACGTGAAATGTCTCCGATATGAAGTTAAGATATGGCTTAATGAAAGTTTTGAACATGTTGATGCAAAAAATCCTTCTCCTTTGGAATCAGTATGCCGATAGACATCTTTACAATGCAAATTTGATGATGAAAAAGTCCAGTGAATAACAGAATGCATTCTGATGTTATGAGACACCTTAATGAAAGATCTAAAAATTTTAAACAAGATATCCCTTGACCCTTTCGTAAAAGTGAAAATGATCTTGATAGGATTTTCTCTTCTGGATGCATATAAACATCTTTTATAATAAAAATTATTTGAAAATAACACTGCTACCAATAATCAATGGTGTTTAGATATTCTGATGTCTCTAGTTTTTGACAATAACGTGCATGTTTTCTTAAATGATGTCATGATATTTTGGTATTACTTTCTGTTATTGACATTGTCAATTTATTTATTAGCTACCATTGTTTACTTAGGTGGCACCCACGGTAGAGGTGTTGGACCTAATAATGATGAGGTTCAAGATGAAAATAATCCTTCAATTGGTCCTGCCAAAATGTTTATCTGGAAGTAAGTTCTTCTACCATCTTTGTTCATGATATTAGTACATGATACTTCCCAAAAATCGAAATTCTTGATCAATGGAGGAACAATATCACCATTTCAAAAGCTTAATCTGTCTGCAAGAGAGAGAATCTGAAGCAACTTTTTTTCCCCCCTAATGATTTAATTGTGTTAGATGGGTTGAGTAGTGGTTCCTTGGATGCCCATGGATATAATGGATTAATGAGAAAGACACGAGCGATTTTGTAATTACTCAAAATTCTCCAAAAATTGCTGGAAATCAATGGTTATTTTTTTTTTCTACATTGAATGTGTGCAACACATGATTCACATAAAATTTTTCACAGAAAAACATACATGAAGCTGCAGTGTATTAAGAAAGTTTTTTTCTCCATGGAGAAATTTTTTTCTTTTGGCTTTGATTGTAGCCCCTTGGCACTCTTTAGTCATTAAGCTTTGCTTGTTTGAAATGCCAAACAAAAGGGCTTTTTATATGCCATGAGTTTGTTCATTTATCTTTGATGTCTGACCGTGGTAATTGAATTGAGATTTAAATCGTGAATTAAAAAGCTCATTTTTTGAATCATGAACTGAATTGAATTGAATCGTGAATTTTAAGATTTAATATTAACTATATAGGTACATTTTTTGATAAAGTATTCAAAAAATAAAGCACTTATTTAATTTACTAATATACAAACTTTTTAAGTTTTTAGAATTTGAAAGGTTGAATGTATTAAAAGAATAGCAAATCAAGTGGATACAATGATGCCCTTGATCTCCTTCTTCCTGAACAGCAACAAAATCCTTGATCTCGTTCTTCTTCTTTGACCATGATGTCAATTGAATCGTGAGATTTGTCAATGATTCATTGCCATCTGCTATTCAGATACTCGATCTGGATCAATTAGGTTATAAATCGAATTGAACTGCATGATTTTGAATGACCATTGTATGGTTTTCATTCTACTTGCATCAATCATGGCTCTTGGTTTCCAGCATTTCCTTTTTCCCCTAACTTGAGTCTCTTATGCATTTGTTTTGTGGAATTCTACTGTTACTTTCAATTTTGGTAACCACTCGGGTCACTTGAGAAGAAAGCTAATCATGAGGCTATACTTTTTTATGTTGTTTCTTGAAAGGGTACACTGCAGGTTCTTAATATTGCACTCACCAATTGAGAAAAAAGATACCCATGACATTAGGTCTTTTTTTTCACTGAAGTATTCTTTATATAATCAAACTCAAAAGTTTGCAACAGGAGACTGCAGGCTACAAACCTCTTTTTTTTATTCCTTTGTTCAAAAAGGGGCCACAGGCCTGGACAATGAGAGCACAAGGGAAAAACGAAGAGCCTGCAAATTGCAACCCCCATAGAGAGGAGGAAAGAAAAAAAAAAAAAAAAGAGGGAAAATTAAGAGCACATTGTGGGGGAGGAAAGGCCTTCCTGGTCCTTCCCCAACTTCGCCTGCAGTTCTTGCATGGGTTTGTTGTAAGGTTAACATCCCTTTTGTAAGGTGCTGCTAAAATTTACAGAGCAAAGCCAAAAGTATAAGAGCTATTGGCATAGTTATTTGTTTAAGGTAATTGCAGAGGGTCCCAACCATTATGTGATATTTAATTCGAAAGTTACTATTTATTGAGTAAATTATCACTATAATTTTACTAAAACACTAATCCTTTAATACGGATTTAGTTTAAAAACTACTAGTGCGATATTTGGAAGTAAGTATTGCCATCATCTATGTTCATGATGTGGCATTTCACCTCTTGGACCATATAAAATTCACTTGCTTAATTGCACTAAGAGAGAGAAAACTGGGACTTCGTAGTGATTCAATCTTGTTAGATGGGTGAAAGTAGCTATAGCTTCCTTGGATGACAATGCACATGATAGACTAAATAGAAGCAAACAAAAATGATTTTGTATTACTGAAATTTTTTTTACTCTTGATGGAAATGGAAATTCATTTTGGATTGGACCCATTGACCTTTAGGATCTTATCAATGCTCTGGCCATCTCTGGGACTATGCCGAAATTTGGTTTCTTTGCACTTCACTACCTCTAAATTGTACTCTTAATGGAGTTAATTATCCTGTGTCCCCCACCCACCAGGCACACAAAAAGGATTCAACTGGAATTATAATTTTGGGTATCAACTGCTTCCATGAATCCATTGTCTTGTTTAACACGTCCTTTAAATATCTTGGACTCCGTGTGGCTACCCGTTGAAGATTTTGAAAAATTTTAGATTTCCTTCCTTAATCAGCTTTTTAATACTTGGATTATGTCCCCCTTTGTTTTCTTAGTGATTTAGTGTTGCTTATTGAAGTGAATTGTTGGTGGGGGGGGAATTTGTGCGAGTTTATTTTTTCCACCCTTGTTTTTGGTTATGATTTTTCTACTAATGTTCAACTGTAAAGACTCAGACCATCACACAATTCTCAAATTTATTACTTGCATTCAACTATTGTTTTCTTTGTTCATTGGCTAATGCATGTACTGGCTGAATTCTAGTGTTTAATTTTAATCTTAGTAATTATTCCGGTGACTTAAAGAGATGGCAAATGATAAGGTTTGGAGTCTGTTTTATTTGTGTGTGTTTCTTGTAGAGGAAATTTTTACATTGGCAACATTACACCTGAGAGTCATCTTTGCAGAAGCTGCGATGGATTCATAGCTCATCCTGCAGCTGTGATTTCTCGCAGAGCTTTGGACTTTTCTAAACAGCTATCTGAAGTAATACAGCTTAAGCTGTATCCTCGTAGTCATTGTGATTTATGGCCAAAGGAATTTCGGTCAGATCCTCCTGATTGGAGTCATATTGCTCTGTTCTTCTACCCAGGACATGAAGAGAGGTTTGTTTAAACACATTTGCTTATGAACTTCCTTTGCATACATGTCTTTCTCATTATAAAAGTGCTTCCTTCGTTGTAGATCCAAAAAAAAGTATGGAGTACTTCTGAAGTTCATGGAGGAGAACAATTTGGTGCTGAGGAGCCTTATTGGTCGTGTTGAGCTGCTAATTTGTCCATCCCATCTTTTCCCTTTGGATTATCAGAGTAAGTAACTATAGGAATCTTGTTTCTGCATTGTTACATGCTATTATCCTTGTCTACATTGTGCCATGTAAGTAGAGACCCAGAATTCTGATTTGAGTTATTCCATATAATCAGCAACATAGTCATGTAATAGGTAGACCATACATGTTTTGGCTTAGTTGTATATTTTACATCTAGGTATACTTGGATGCATCTTCCTTGTAATCTTAAATTTTGTATCTTATATTTCCATCGTCAGCATAGCACTGAAATGTGGTTCAGATAATGTATTTGCATTTGCATTTGGAGACAATTAAAGTTCAAGGATCTTTTTTGGTGTTTTTCTGAAACATTAAATTGCCTACACTGAATAGTTGACCATTCACATTTCCAAAATAAAAAATTTTTGTCATCAACAGAGGAGCCATTTAAACAAGTCTTATACATTCTTCATTCTCTTGTGAATTTTCTTGGTTCCCTCTGAAAACAATGAAGTTTCTTTTGTGTCTTTTACTTTTTATTTTCCATGGTAAAGTTTATCCCTGAGCGTCTTCCCTTTGGAAATGGAATGATTCTTCCCTAAATACTTTACCGCGGAATGCTCTTGCTTTTGAGTAAAATAAAGAAGTAGAACAATACACTTACCTTAGGTTCTTTTGTGAAGAGATTATGAGGACTTAAAAGAGCATGAAAAGGGTCCAGATGCTTGCTTAAATCACCATTGATTTTCCTCCTAGCATTTTTGTGTCTTGAAAGTTCAACTGATGGTGCAATGGCTGCCTTACTGTTGTCCCCACCATGTACTAGACATGGCAATTCTTTTGTGCATAAATTCAATTAAACTGGGTAGGAAGTAGTAATATTATCCTAGCTGTTTGTTCTGCGGAAGTTGTTGATGGTGTATTTTTATTGCATGCATTTTAGATGTGTAAGTTTAAAAAAAAAAAAAATGAAACAATGTAAACACCTCCACAAGCTTGAGCTTGAAATGGATAATTGTTTCACAAAAATTAACACAATATTATAGAGGTTGTGAGTTCAAATTCACTAGATTGGGAAAGTTGTCATGCACGTGGTTGGGCTTTTGAAGTGGGTGGTGTGTACAAAATTTAAGAGTATGTAATGGCGCTACAACTGATAGAGTTCTGTGGTGATAATCTGATACTGATATTTGCGACTTGTCACAACAGCTTTGAATGGAAGCTTCTTCATGTGGGGAGTTTTTCGCAGTTTAGAAGGTAGCAGCACAACCTCCACAGCTCATGATTCCCAGAAGCCTGAGCGCAAAACACGTGAGACCGCCAGATATTATAAAAGGAAAAGACAGACCTGATAGGATGACTTATTGGTGTGGCGGTGAGGATGATCACCACTGCTCATTGGATATGCATGCTTCAAACTCATGATATTTCTCATTGTATCATTTGACGTCATGATATGTGTGATACCTAATACAAATACTTTTGTTGACCATGGTGAACATTTCATTAGAGTAATTGATATTTTTGTAGTTTTACTACTATTGGCTTTGGCTTATTTCATCATCAGGAAGAGATTCATTTTGGCAGCATCTTGATGCCAATAAAGTAGACATTATTCATCCATCCATCAAAGACTACATGCACATCTTGGCTTGCGGCCTACATGAAGAGGGAGGAGAAAATATTACAAGAAGGGAAATGATCTAAGGACCAAGGAGAGAGAGACTGAAATAGATTAGGACTTCAAGAGAGAAATTTCCACTATATCTACATGGAAAATCCACATCGATGCGTACCAAGTTACCGGTTGGCATGGTCAGCATCACAGATTTGGAAAATAAAGGCACTTGCCGGCTCCCCAACAATATGCTTTGCGAGCCAAGAAGAGAGTCCTATCCAGTGCCTAAGTAAAAGCAGTGATGCTCTTCCAAGACTCCTCAACAATACCCTTTCCAAAGGAAAAACTTCTTTTTATTCTTCGGTAAGCTGTACCACATATAGGCATGCCAAGTATGCTACTCTAGATACTGATTTAAGTGCCACTGTTGGCGCTCTATGGTACAGGGGCGATATTTGTAACTGAAGTTCCAATCAGGTGCAAAAGTTTATGCATCCTTTAGATTTTGCCTGCTAATTGCTGAAAGTAGTCAGGAGTGAGTCATAGAATCATAGACTTCCTGCCTGGTGTTAAATTGCCTTTTTGCATGTCCACAATAGTGAGCAACAATAGTGAGAAACCATAGCATTCAACAACAAAATCTTTTAACGTGTTAAACAACAATTTGAAGAGAGCTGAATGCTATAATCTTTCTCAAATCAAATTATTGTTGCTTCTCTCCATTATGGGAAACAATTGATTTTTATATTTTTCTATGAGATAATGTCTCAAGAATTTATAAAAATTATAGCTTAGAAAATTTGAAAAGGGATTAAGAGTAGTTGTATATGAGTTTTTCTTATGTTTCTCTTTGTTCCTATTAGTATTGAGGTTTATATATACATACTAGGAGGAAGCAGGTTGTGCTACGCATAGCTACTATCCACTGTAATGCAAGTGAACTTCAAACATTCTAAAGGAACGATGTAATGTAACAAAACTTCATACATGTGAAAGAGAATATGTATTCTCACTTATGAATAGTACAATGGGGCTAGAGAATGTTAGATGCAACCATAAATATATGTTTATTATTTAGTCATGCAAGCAAAATAAGCTAGAATTCTAAGTTAAAGGGATAACAATAAGTTAAACACAATATCATATCCAAACAACCAAGCAATCCATAGTTTACCATATTCATATCATAAGTGCTAGTATCTTCTGGGGAAGCATATTTAGATTAGCCTTGTTACTGTCTGAAAAGCAGTTCATCCACATGACACCTACACCACTTATATTATGATTCATTAAACTTATATACTAAGATAATGAATGATAATATCGTGACAAAAGAAGTCTTTAACAAGGTAAGCTTATAATGGATTAGCAAAAGCGTTTCTCTATTCCATGTCTTATCAATTAAGTTGAACATTGTTTTTGTTCTTCTTAGTTGGATTTGTATAAACTTCTTTTAATAACAGGTTAGCTTTTGTAGGCTGTATTCAATTACTTTTTCATCAACTTTTTGAATCTCAATTGCTGCAATGGTCTAACTAGTGTTGGAATCAGCTTCAGTCTTTTCTTTAGTAAATGTGATGCTTCTTTTCACTCCACTTCCCGAGGCTAAAATTGTTAATTGATTGACAGTCGTGAGAGCTATTTTAGCGAGGATTTTCCTTTTTGTTGGAATAAATATTTCTGAAAAACCGGTTGTGACAACCTAAAGGGAAGTAAATGGGTTGTTTTGGCACTTTTTAATTTTTTTTAGGTTTTAGAAGTAATTAAAAAGAGAATGAGAAAGATCAATATAAGGGATTTATAATAGTTCCACCCTTTTTGATGTATATCCAGTCCCAATCTTTACTTGGATTTTTCTAATCCACTATTTTCAACCAAAATAGTACACACAATTAGTTATCCGGTGCTAGTCAGACCTTACAAGTGTTTTCCCGAACACTCTCCACTAGTTTTTAATAGGAACCGGTTAACCTAATTCGTATTTCACACAAATACCTTTTAAGCACAGATAAAAAAAAAACCCTTTTTTATCTTTTAAACAGGATGTAAAATAAAGTTTCGACTTCAAATAAGTTATTTAAGTCCACAAAGAAAAATACAACAAAAAGAAAATAAAGTTCACAGAAAATTGTTGTTCACTTGTGTTCCTCCAAAAAGTTATTGAATCTTCACTTGAAGTGTTGTAATTATAAACTTGAAGAAGAGATAGCCATTAAGCTTTATTTAAAACAAAAACATAGCCATTATTAGTGGTTGAAGCTTATTTAATGTCAAAATAACTTTTCTGAACAAGTAGTCATTACTCAAAATGAGTTGACTCCTCCTTCTCCAAGTTAACTGAGTTTTGAATTTTGTATTGTCCAAGGCTAGTGCAAGTCGACTTCTTGTGCATAACTAGTTGACTTGTTCGGCATTCTCCCTAGATATTTTTGCTTTGCTGCTTAGCCAAATTGGCTTGTGCTCTCTTTAAGTCAACTGTTGTTCATCAATACTTAAGCATTATCATATTGTGTCTCGTGCAAGTCAAATTGTACTCTCTTTAGGTTGACTTAGACTTTGATGATACTTATGCAGATCGACTTGATATTTACTTTCAAGTCAACTTGTGCTAGACACCGTTTAAATGTATTTGCATTGTGGCTTGTGAAGGTCGACTTGGCATTGCTTTCAAGTCGACTTGTACTTGACAGTGCTTAAGCATTTTTATATTGTGATTCATGCAGGTTGAATTCTTATTGTGATAAGTTGACTTGGTATAACTTGACTTAGCACATTTTTCATTTTGACTGATACAAGTTGTCTTACTATTACTTGTAGTTGACTAGTGAAATGTTCTGTGAAGTCTATGGTATGTGTAGGTCTACTTGAACATAGGTCAAGTCAACTTGTGCATAACGATTTTTGAGTTTTTTTTTTTAAATGTGCTGCACATGTATAGGTCAGCTATGTATAATATTTAGGTTGAATTAAGATTGAGGTCACTTAAAATATTCTAAATCCAAGATACATAAGTCGACTCGTGCAATGTGTAAGTCAACTTGGACTGAAGCTTGTCATACGCTATAAGTCCTAAGCCATGTCCTGGTTGGTGTTTGTGCTCATGTCTTGGCACCTATGGTTTGTGAGTCAACTTTACTTCCATGAATTTTTCTAAGTGTTAAAATAGCAAGTCGACTTACCACTATACCAGGTCGACTTGACTTTAATATAAATTGTCTTAGTTTTATTTAGGCCATTACATATTTAAATGTTTGACCGTTAGAATTTTGAATTTGTGACTTATCAAATGCTCTTATAAGAGAGGTCGACTTGTGCTTTGGGCAGATTAACTTGTTCTTAGACTCACACTTAGTCCATTTTTACAGAATATTGATTAAGTCAACTTGATTTCCTAGATAAGTGGATTTAACTAATCTACTATCTAAGTTTCATAAGTTTATAACACTTAGCAAGTTGGCTTGATTCCTACTTGAGTCAAATTATGTAACATTTTGTCTTAGTTCAAGATTGATCTTTACTTAACAAGTCAACTTGTTCAGGTCTATAACTAAGTTATCTACCTTTAAACATTTTTAAACATATTTTAATTTCTTCCATATTAATCCTTCATTAATCTAATCTATTTTGTTGATCATCTAAGCTAGATTTGCACATATTTGTGCATTATCAAAACACATTTTGCCAACAATTTTTTCATTTGATTTCTGCTTATTCTTGGCAGTAGGCAAAATAATTTGATCAAATAGGACATTTGTTTCTAGAAATGTCAAGGTTAGTAGACTTTAGGAGAGTTATTTGACTCTATAAGCTTTAAGCACATTGATACTTTTCGTGTTTGTCCTATGCATTCAGTTTTGTAGAACATGATGAATCAAACAATTGTGTGTTTCTCTAAAGAGGTAGCAAGCTCCTTATCTATCACAATACCCTGTTATAGTAATCAGAAAGAAAGATATTATATTTATATATATTTACTAATAGAAAGAAACCATATAAAAATGAATCTGCTAATAAATAAATACATATAAGGGTAATTGGATTTAGATTTGTTGCTCATATTTTCATATGCTTCTTTAAGTTACATAACAGTAAAAGTTTTAGTATCTAAATCATAGATAACACAATTCATTGAATCTATGATATCATTGAGCACTATTGCAACGCACATCTTGGATATAATTCATCAAATTAGTTTTAATGGTGATGATAGTATAAATTGGGAATAAAGTTTTCTTATAATTATAAACCTGGCTCCCACCTGAGACTATTCCTTGCATGAAAAGCATAAGATAGTCCAATCTAATTCAACAGTGACTAATTTTTTGTAGTTCTTGCAAGCTGTATTCCAGTATTTTGTTTTGGTATGATTCAACTGCGTTTGCCCTCGAATCCATGCTATCTTTTGCTGGTCAATATAACAAAAATATCTTTAATTTACTTGATATATAAAATATGAATGTATGTAATTTACAAATTACAAATAATATTAGTTGTATGATAGTTTGGAAGGAGAAAACTAATTGTACAACACAGTTTTAGAGTTTTAACATATAAAGTACTTACTTTTTAAAAGGAAGCCAATGCTATATCAATTGACACAATGTCATATTTAGGTGGTGGTAAGAAGAAACTTGGATCCTTGTAGGCTTTTACCTCAAGCATTTTCTTCACTTCTTTTCTATAAGCAGTAGACCTAGAAAAAAGTGTGAAACAAAGATTTGAAGATTGTTACCCAATTCGATTTCTATTAATAATCATTGTAGTTAACTATTGAATGGATAATTTAGCGAAGTTTACCACTCTCTAAATTAAATTTTGTTTGGTGTTAGTGGGTTAAGTAGGAAGGTAGAAGACAATTTTGAAGTTAGAGACAAACTATAGACATGAAATATGTAGAATTTAAATTAACGAGAGGCATCACACAGGGTTAACTAAAACTGATGTGTGTTAAATTTATGTAGTGTTTTTCTTACTGTTGAAGGTAGTCATTCTGAATCTCACGCCGATGATTATTGGGACATTTCTGATAGTGCTAACAATTTTATTTCCTTCATCTTCTTGGAAGTCATTCTACAACATCAACAACATCAGTTTGTTTCTTAAAAAAGTAAGAGTAAGGCATCTTAAAATAACATTAATTAATAGAATGTTCGATTAAAAAAGTTTTTAATTTCTTATTCCTAATTAACAATTACAAAATCTCTTGTCCTTGAGTCTGCACCTTGCTCTTTTGTCAGAAAAGCATGAAAAACGATAGCCTTGATGTTTGAAATTGAGTAAAACATATAAAATTTAGAGAGCCTACAAAACATTAGCTTGTGCAAATACCTTCAACTTATTAGAGTGTAAAGGGAAAAAAAAGAGCTTACTTTGAAGAGTATCACTATCTGCATATTTGTAAAGATCATAGAAGTATGTCAACTCAAAAGTATATAGAAGAATTAGAGAGATCAACTCATTATAGATTTCAACCAAAGTTCATTTGTTAATGATCCATGAGTACTCATACTAGTTGACTTGAAATTTTAGAGGTATATCATTAATAAAGACACTTGATATGTAGTACCTTTTGAATGACCAAAGTAGTTTGAAAAAACGTTGAATACAACCATCGTACGTGACAGCCGAAACATTTATCCCCTATTTTAACAAAAGAGTTGATTCAACCACCATTATAAATGAAACTTTATGTGTTAAAGGTATTCATATGTGGTAGTTTAAGTGAATATGAGCCTCGAAATCAATGAGTAGGAAGTGCCTCATTTGTTTAGGTTGTGTTCCACTAGTTTTTTGCATACTGCTTCTCTCGAGGACTTGCATAAGAACCATCAATGTTGCATTCCTTTCTTCATATCCAACACTGATGAGACGTGTCTAGGTATCTTGACCTTAAATTAGAGATATAGATATAATATTAGTAACATGTTGATATTAATTAAGAATAATAGTAATATCTATTAAAGCAAATTTGTAATAAGTAAAAAGAAATTAAAATATACTTGATTACAAAATTTGAGAAGTTTTCAAAGCTTCTCTATACACAATATTTCTTGTGTGATTTATATTGGTAGTATCACAGTAATATGGTTTAATATGTACTTTTATTACTGAGGATGTTTCTGCTCATGATAGTGCTACATAGAGTTGATCATGTGAGAACACTGGCATTTCTAAATAAATGCCAACAAAATCAAGTGTCTATCCTTGAGCTTTATTAATGGTTATAGCAAAACACAAACAAATTAGTAATAAAGTTCATTTATATGGAACTGGATATTGTTCATCACTTGGTGGTTGTAAAGGAATTTTATGAATGAATACTTCTTTACTGGCAAAGTCTCTAACATTAATTTTAGCATGAATAGCATTTCTGGTCAAAGTTTTACAGATCAACCATATTCCATTACATAATCTCTCTGCTGGATCAAGATTCCTAAAGAGAATTTCAAGAAAATTATGATTTAATAAGAGCTTATGAGGAAGTAGACCGCTCGGTGAAAGAGTATTTAGCAAATCAACATATTGAGTTTGGTCATTTGAATTTAATATTTCATAAAAACTAGAAATTTATCAATCAAAATTTCATTGGTGCTTAATATTTCTCTATTCAATGAAAAAGAAAAATTTTATGATTGACTTTTGAATTCTGGATAAACTACAACTTTCAATTTCTCAAGTGTATCGACCTCATTGTCATGCTAAACTAATATTGAAGATGGAAGTTGGATGATATCACTATAATGTGTTTTTTTTTTATTACATCTCCCATTCTCAAAAGAAATTAAATAAAATGAGAGATTCAATTTAACTTTCATGTTTTCAGTCAATTTTAGCATTTCTAATTATCACCATAGTGAAGAATTTATTAAATATGTATTTATCATTTTAAATCTATTTCAATGTTTGTTTAAAATCTCCATCAAGCACAACTACTTTTTCTCCAAATATCTGGTCTGAGTTCATTAAATCTCTCAAAAAGTCATTTAATGCCTCAATTATAGCTCTTTTTGACATTGATACTACATCCCAAATTATCAATTCTAATTCCTTTATCAAATTTGTTAAGAAACTTCATTGCTAATTCGACAAGTTGCACATTCTGTAATGTCAATTGGGATTTTAAATTGTGAATGTGTCGTTTTACCTCCTGGCAGGATGGAAGCGACTATTCTAGATATAACTGTTGCGAGAGCAAGATATTATTTTGATCTCATATTAGCTAATAAGACTCTTTACAAGAATGTTTTTCTTGTGTCCTTAGACCATCTATGAAAAAAGCTACATTCTCTAAGTGATGGCTTTGAATGCCTATTTTTGTTTGGTATTAAGCATGTGAAGTGCATTCAAGTCACTTTCTAAAACAGTAATATTCCTTTCTGTAGTTTATTTTGTTTGGCTTTCTACATCAATGTTGGTTGAATCTACTTGAATCAAATTGTAACAATAGATGTTTTCACCATAAATCGTAGAAAATCATATATTTGTGACAAAACCTTTTCTGTAACTTCTCTTGTTGTTCGAGCTGGACATTTTAGAAAATCCTTTAACATGAGTACTTCAAATTTCAGCCATAGCCATCCAGGATTATTTAGACATGAATAAACCAAAAATGTAGCAAAAGGCCTCCTCATTTCATATGGCATATGAAAAAGAGAAACTTCTTTGAAACAAAGTCCTTGGTTGTTATCTTACAACAAGCCTTATATCAAATCAGCCTCACGAAAGGTATCTACTCGCACTCTATTGAAGATTCTTAAATTCTCAAATGATGTTGGACATCTAACCTTAGATAAAAAAGCCTAAAATAATACTTTCACCTTTGGCTAGAGAAGTAACAACTATTATTTCGACAGAATCTCATTTTTCTTACATCTTCTTTGATCAGCTTTCCAAACAAAGTGATCTAGGAACTTAGAATACGAACGGTTCAAATTTTAAGTTATTATGTTTGTTCTATTCATATAGAAGAATTTTCTAAATATTGTTTTTTCAAGTGAAAATTGTTCATAATATTGTGCAAATTGTCTCATTTTTTAAACTTATTGGCTGATAGTTTCCAGATAAAACTGCAAGTGAATGACAGCTGGTTTCATTTCACTTACAGGGAACCTATAAATTCTCCAAAGAGTTTTAGGAGATGAAACCCATCTGACTGATACATATTAATTAATTTCATCAACTTTTAAACTTAAATTATTAGCCACAACAGAAAAACTAGTCCTATCATGTCCCTTACAAATATACTTATAAATATATTTGATTGACTTCATAGTTGCACAGCTTTCAATATTAATGTGGCAGTCAAATTTAGTTAATAAGTATGAATTATGAGAGACAACCCATCCATTATCTAGTAAAGCTTATTTAATTCTGACTTTAATACTATTATCTTCTTTTCGGTAGATAGGATAAATATTATTTTTTAATTGTCTCTTTACAAAAATTCTTAAGATAATTATTCTTGCATCTATTATGTTTAGTTATGCAGATATTTGTTTATTAAATTCACCATAAGAACCATGTAACATTGTTTAATAACCATTTTATAAAGGTGGGGATATTTTGTTTTATCTAGAATTTCAGTGCGTATTATTTTATAATATTCTTTTAGACTGAATAGTTTATATTTAGAATTCAAGACTAAATGAAAGTGTGCATGTGGAAGACCTCACTTTTGATACACTATAACATAAGTATATGTAACAACTTCATCAAAAATATATTTTTTGAGAAGTTCATTTTTCATTTCTTCAAATTTAGCATGGAACACTCTTGAAATCATATTCGGTCTATTTTGTATCTCTTCTTTTTAAATCAAGTGCTCTTATATATATGGTCAGTTAGAATTGCATGTTATTGTCAGAAATATATTTGGTTTACCAAATTTCTAATCAATGTCATTGCATCCATATATTTCCTCATATTCCTTGGTCCACCAATAAATGATGGCGGTAATATGATTCTTTGGCCAACATTTGACCCCCTTAGTTTCACTCGATACAATTGCATCTTTGATCCCTTATGGAAACTCTCTCCTAATTTCTTATTATTGTGATTTAAAGAAGTCAAATCTCTATGTTTCAAGCTTTACATATTGATTAATGACAAACTGTTGAAACACTCAATTGAAATGGAGAATGAATGATTCTTCATTCTCCCCTTTTTTGAAACCTGCAAGCATTGTACTCTTTAAGGGAAACGAAATTAGGAATTTTTTTTAGTTGAGCCATTATTGTGAAATTAAATGGTAGAACAATTTTGTTTAAATGGATTTAGCATTATTAAATAAGGAAAAAAGATACAAAATGATTAGATTTATCTCTTATATTAACCATCTTCTTCATTCTGTCGTAGCTCATCAACAGTTGTAGCATTCGCTTGGGAAATTGATTCCTCAATGCTTTTTATCCTTTTTACTCCTTTTTTTTTGGAATTTCTTAGTACCAACCAGGTTCACCAAAAGGTAGAAGCGAAGGATATTGAAGAGGATCATAACAGCCATAATAATATTCAATATTTCTCAAGTGGCCACCATGTGTATAAACTTTAATATTTCTTCAACTTGCTTCTCCATTGTCTTCTCCTTTTACCCATAGTGTTGCTATTTGTGAAGCTGTTGAATTGTTATAGACTTTCTGACCAACACCAAGATTACTTCACATTAGAATTAAAAATTGTCTGAATTAAGAACTTCTCTCAAGCTCCTAAAGAATCTAGCGCAAAGATTATGATCCAAGACATGCATGATCTTTCTAATCACACTTTACATTAGTTTTGGAAAAACTATCAATCGATTTGAGATCTCATTTTCAGTATTATGAAAATACTACTAAAGATTAAGGGTGATGTCATTTGGTGGGATCACGTCATTTAAGAAATGATAAACCTGCCCTTGGATTTTGAATATGTATACTTCATTACTCATCTTTGCTAAATTTATGTTACATTTAATTTCAAAAGAAGTGAACGCAAAATGATTGTCATACGATCTTATATATGTTCTAAATGATTCCGCCTCCTCAGATAACAAAATCAATAGTTCTTTGAAAATATCAAGCAACTTGTTAGTGGCCAAAACTATATCATTTTAGGGAGGTTAGAGTTGCAAGTTGGGCTCATAAATTCCATAATTGGTCGCGTCAGTGTAGTTTCCATGATCTTGGTGCTGTTGGGAATCAATTTACATGGGTTCATAAGCAGAGTGGGATCATTTTTCTTATAGAGCATTTAGACTGAGTGCTGGGTAATGCCTAGTGTAGATTTAGTTTTCCTAAGCCTCCTGTGGTTAATTTGCTCGTTTACATAGAAACCACCATTCGATTAATTTGTATACTAAGTTGACATTCCATTCCCCGTGTGAGTCCAATCCCTTTTGTTTTGAGGCATGCGGTTTCGTCATCCCCAGTTCCAGTAGGTTTTTTCATTAGTTTGGAAGGTTGGGGATGAAGGGAAATTGTTACTTTGTGTGATTTAGTTTGCCTCAACAGTTTTGAAAACTTGGAATAAAGAGGTGTCTGGGTTCGACTTCTAGGTCTCCCAATCAAGTTCTTTGATGACGTTCTTTTTTTTTACAGTGTCAGTAAGGAGTTGGGTCGAATTTTTAAGATCGACATGAATACTACAAGTGCATCATAAGGGAAGTATGCTCACATCTGTGTTGAGGATAGATCTTTCAAAGGCATTAATTCCGTCGGTCCAGATTCAAAAGTGACTCTAGCTAGTTGAGTATTAGGGAATATATCTAATTTTAATTCAGATGTGGTATGGTTGAGCATTTTTCGGTGAAATGCCTAGCCGAGCATGCCAAGTAGAGAATCTAATTTCCCGTGGTCCTCCTATGTTGATTTCTTTTGAAAGAGAGCACTCCTTTTCCAAGCCAGTTAATACGATTTCTAACAGTGATTTCAGCCCCCAAATGCAAGGAGAAAGCCGATAAGATATGGTGGTCAGTTGGCTGGCTCGGATTCTCTAGTAAGTAATAAATTAAACATGTTTGCTTATTTAGAGTCAGTAGTCGATGAGGAGGCTTCTGCATCTATTCTCATCACCATTATAATTGAAGAAGAACGACTAGTTGTGCTCCCCAAGAGACTAGATTGACCAAGCGGATCTAAGGTTACAAGCCTAAATAGTGCAGGTCCTAAAGGAAAAGGTTTTGGATAAGACCAATGCCATTAGACTCCCTCTCGGCCTAATTGTTTGATGGCCCTCCTCATAGCTGGGCCTAGGACCCATGTTTTCAATTTGGGCTGCTTTAAACTCTCATAGCTCAAGAAGTTTACAACCCATGAGCTTTTTCCCGCCATCCGCCATATGCAGCTATGCTATCCCCTTTGGTTTACCAACCAAGCTAGAATCTTGTCCTTTATGGCTTCAATAGCCTAACCTGGTAGAGAAAAACCTCATTTGGACTCTTTTCTGACAGCCTATGTTAGAATTCCCACCCCTTGTAATCACCCTCAGTTTTGACTCTATTTGCAGTTTTTAGTTCTGTTTGTAGGTTTTGGGTTATCCCAAGAACCCATGCCAATGCAGATGGATGATAAACAGGTCTAATTGGGGTAGGTCCTTGACCTTAGAGATCCCACTGGACCCAAGGTAAACCATATAGCGACGACAACTTCTCTTCTAAGTTCGAAAATAGATTTAGCTAGAATTGAAAGGGGTGAACTAGTTTCAGGGGAGATATAATCAATTTAGTCTAATTACCCATTTAGTGGTGACAATTATAGTAGAGGGATGTTAAGCCTTTTGGTATCTCTTTCTCTTCTTTTCTCAATTATTTATGTTTTTAAATCTTAGATTTTTTTTTGCATAGAATGAGGGTAGAGTGGGCAATCCATGTCTTCTCTATGTTACAAAGGAATGTGTCAACCTTTATAGCTTGGACATGATTTGTTTGACCAAAACATGGTGTAGCTCTTAGCATCTTCATGATTTTTTGAAACATATGGGGTATGATCAAGAATTCTATATATCAGTTTCGATTTTTCAAGGTGATTTGAGGTTGGTCTTGAAGTTGGAATGTCTTGGGATCTTGATGATTTTCACTTCAAATCAATAAATACACTGTAGGGTTCATTTTGTGGATGTTGTTTGGTTTATAACCTATGTTTATATTCTACCCAAACAATGTGAAAAAGTTGGTACCTAAAGGGATCTTTGTAAGTTGGCAGTTGTGACCTAGGAAGCATGATTTGTGTTGGAGGACTTCAATGATGTTACAAGTTAGTTAGAAACCAATAATAGGGAGGCTAGGGTTGCAAGCCAGGTTCATATATTCCGTAATTTGTGGCATCTGTGTAGTTTTCATGATTTTGATACTGCTGGGAATCAGTTTACATGGGTTAAAAAGTGGAGTGGGATCGTTATTCTCAAAGAGCATTTCGACTGAGTGCTAGCTAATGCCTAGTGTGGATTCAGTTTTCCTAAAACTCATGTGGTTGATTTGGCCCATTTAGATAGAGACCACCATTTGATTCTCCTGTATACCAAGCTAACATCCCCTCCACCACATGAGTCCTATCCCTTCTATTCTGAGACATGTGGTTTAGTTATCCCCAATTCCAATAGATTTTTTATCAGCTTGGAAGGTTTGGGATGGAGGGAAATTGTTACTCTGCTTGATTCAGTCTATCTTGATAGTTTTGAAAACTTAAAATAATAAGGTGTTTAGGACTATTTTTCTCAGGAAGCGTAAACTTGAGGCCAAACTTGGTGGCATCTAAAGATCCCCAGACTATGATCACTCAGTTTCATTGCATAGACTTGAGGGCCGATTATTAAATGAGCACCATAGGGCCCTAGATATGGAGGAAACCTTTTGTCATCAGAAGTCTAATTTGGTGATTCTGTCAAGGGGATATAAATAGTTATTTCTACCACCTGTCTACCATTACACATCAAAATCGTAATAAAATATCTCAACTGAAGATTAATGAGGAGTGATGTTCTAATCAGACTATTCTTAAATAACACACGGCATTGTATTTTTCAGAATTATTCATGAGCACTCCTCTCAGCTATAGGTCAGATGGCCCTAGCACATAGCAGGAGATTGTTGAGTCAAAATATTAGATTCAGATGAGTCATCATGTTGAGTTGTCAAAAATCAGATCGATGGTTTTTTCTATGAAGGGGCTAAAGGCCCTTGGTTAGATGGGATTCAATCGCTGTTTTACCAGAGGTATTAGGATATGACTTGCCCGGCTTTATATCAGTTTGTTAGTGAGGTCTTTCGAGATGGTTCATTTCTCTAAAGTTCCTCTAGGCCATCATTATTTTAATCCCAAAAATGGATGCTCCAGTAGGTTTGAATGAATTCCATCTATTAGTTTGCTAAATAAAGAGTATAAGATTCAGGCAAAAATGATCATTCAGACACATCGGCCTACTCTGTAAAAGGTAATGGATGCTCTTCAGAGTAGCATCCTTCTCGGTCAATGACCTGTAGACAACATTATTATCATATAGGAGATTATTCACTCAATTTGCACGTCTAGGGGAACCTATTGGAAGATAGTTTTGAAAGTTAATCTTCAATTGGTTTATGATAGTGTGGGTTGGACCTTTTTGCATCAAACTTTATAGGACTTTTAGGTGTCTAAGAATTTGGTTCAATTGATTATGTATTCTATTTCCCATTTTCCATCAGCTTTGCTTTGGAATGGGGAAGTGCTATATTTCTTTGAGTTGGGTAAGGGGTTGAAGTGGGGGGACCCATTGTCATCGTATCTTTTCATTCTAGTTATGGAGAAGCTCTCGTATATGATTCAAGATTGGGTTAATGAGGGATGTTGGAGTTCTGTTAGAACTTCTTGTTCACACCTTGGTATTTCCTACTTGTTCTTAGAAAATGATCTCCTTTTGTTTGCAGATGCAATACCTGATGCCATGTCTACAATTCTAGATTGCCTTTGGGAGTTCTCTGAGTGTAGTGGCCTCATTTTTTAATCTGTAGAAGTCTAGACTATTTGTTTTCCCTTGGGCTCCTCTTTCTTTCAAGAGGTATCCGGCCTCTGAGAGCCAGTTCCATTCGGCAGAGGATCTTAAAATATAATTGGGAGTCCCCAATTCACATGGTCAAGTTAGGGGTTCTTGGTATCAGTAATTAATAGAATGGGTGCTTAATAGGATCTCGAGTTGGAAGTCTAAAACCTTGAGTTTTACATGCCGAAAAACTCTTATTCAGGTAGTTACATTTTTAGTGTGGTGTACGTCATGCAATCAAACTAGTCCCTTGAATTGGTTTGTAAGCAGCATGATAGACTGAACTAGCAATTCTTCTAGGAAGAGTCAGAAGGAAACCAACGAGTACATACGATTCTACGGGATCAGATTTGTCAGTATAAAGATGTCGAGGGTTTGGGTCTTTGGGAAACTAGGATATCAATAAAGCCTTCCTTGCGAAACTTGGGTGGCATATCATCTACTCGGACTCGATGTTATGGTGTCAGATCCTTCAACATAAATACCTCTATCAGGGAGATTTCCTTCGGCATAGTAACCCCTTCCTTCTGGCAAGGTCTAGTGAGGATTCGTGAATCACTCTGGGTTGGAATATATTGGCACCTAGATAATAAGAAAATATCCACTTTTGGGAGGATAATTGGATGGATACTGATCCTTTATCTCAAAGATTGTCTATCTTTTTCCAGACCCAATAGAAGATGTTCTTGTGAAGCATTTTATTACCCCGAATTTAGTCTGTAATTCTGTGACTAAGGATTTAGTCTCTTTGGCCGGGGATCCTTTGGGGATTTTTTTTTCCATTCGGTCATTTTATGCTATCTTTTTTTGGGATGGTAATGTGGAGGTTAGTCCATTGGGACCTTGGAAATGGATCTGGAAGTTAAAATACCATGGAAGAGTAAAATACTTGTTGTGGTAGCTTATGCATGGATCATTGATAAACCAATAGTTATCACTTCTGTCGTGGTCTAGCGAATGACCCATTGTGTCCTCTTTATAGTGAGTTCCCAAAGACCCATAGCCATCTTTTTAGGGATTGCATTGAAATTTGCCAGATTTGGAGTAAGATACTGCAAGGGTCTTCCCTTTCTCGATTGGTCCAGCAAGTAAACGAGTGGCTGCCACGTAATCGCCGGTCTCATTCCATTTTTAGAGGCTTTTCCATGGTTTGTTTGATTTATCTACACTCTTTGGGTCATTTGGAAAGCTCGATATCGATGTGTTTTCGAAGGTACCAACTTCTTACTAGACAGTGTTGTTTCCTCTGCTGCACATTACATTGAGGTGGGCCCTGTGGCCTTTGGTATTCAAGATACCCCTCGTTTGGGCAGTTGGATTCATAGGGATCCCCCTTCTCTAGGCTTTTATAAGCTAAATACAAATGACTATTTTGGTATCCTTTTTTGTTTGGCAGCCACTAGGTCCAATCCGTTGACCTTTGTGGTGTTTGTGAGGGTCGTTGTCTTCTGGTTCGTGCTAAACTTTTCCCGACTGTTGTCAATATTGATTCTATTGACCTTGTAACAACTCTTTCTTCCAAGGTGGGTTCATCACATCACTGCTTTCATATCTTTGATTGGTCCAATGAGTTTCATCCATCATGAAGGTAATAGTTATTCTAATCCGTTTAAAGTTATCCATCTCTCCGAATTTTTACGAGTTTCTCTCTTCTTATAGTGAGGTGTATCATTTGTTAAAGTGAGATATTTGAGATATAACTTTTTTTAAAAAGTTAATCCTCCTCTCTCATTAAAAAAAGGTCATGATAATAATATTTGCTCTTCTTATAAAAAAAAAAGGAAAAAGAAAGGAGGAGGGGAAAAAAATAGAGACACGTACTTTTTTGGCGTGAAAAAAAAATTTTAAAATAACATCCTATTAAAAAATATTCTAAAACTAACACTCACATATCACGTTTTGAAGATGCGACATGATACTATTTACTTATTTTACATATATGTCTTTAAAATACGATATGACATTGTTTATATGAATAGTATATATCGTGTTTTGAAGACGCGATATTTAGCTGTTAGTTTTGAAGTATTTAGTTGTTAGTTTTGAAGTATTTTTGTGTGAGGCGTTGTTTTATTTTTTATTTTTTATTTTTTATTTTTTATTTTTTTTTTGCGGAGTCAAAAGATTACACGTCTCGGAAAAAATACCCTTCGTTTTCCCGTGTCCGTTCACCTTTTATTATTATACTTATGTTTTACAATTTCAGAAGTGCCGTTCGCCACGTGAAGCATAAACCCTGTACCCTTCTCCTTTCATGTATGTTAGAGAAGATTAGAGCCAAAATTTGAGAGAGAGAGAGAGAGAGAGAGAGAGAGAGAGAGAGAGATGGAAGGTGAGGGAGTGAATCATTACCAGCAGCACTGGGCGCATCAGCAAATACAATCAACATGGGGAGCTCCTGCTTCAGCGACAACCACAGCGACATACCATCAGCCTGCTACTCTGGAAGAAGTGAGAACGCTTTGGATTGGGGATTTGCAGTACTGGGTCGACGAGTCCTACCTACAATCCTGCTTCGCTCACACAGGCGATGTACTCTCTCTTTCTCTCTCTGTTCGTATGCTTTTTCAATTTTAGGGTTTTTGTTGTCTGTGGTGGAGAGAATTTGTTAATTGATAAAAGCCATCATAGAGCATCTAGAATGATATGCACAATTAAGTTTCTCTCGCTCTGCGGTTTCTTTTGTCTGGTTATTGTATGGATAAATATAAGTCATTGCTTTTCAATTTAGGGCCATTAGTTCCTTTGTTATGAATTGTGTACTAAGTTTGGATTTCTTAGTGCATGTTGTGTTGTAAGAAATGAATTTATTAGTTGGTATATGAAAATATTGACAGGGAAAGTAATAGGAAAGTACCTAGGTCAAGTTATTAGCATTTAAATAAGTTTTTGCTAAATGCATAGATATTTGTTGAAGCAGCGGGGAGTTTTGGTGTGCAGCATGGGTGTTGGACATGACACGATATGGACATAGCAATATGAAAACCACCCTCCCCCCAAAAAAGGGAGAAAGAGTCGGACATGAGAATAGACGGGTTTAGGAAAGTATATGTAAAGATATAATTATTAATAACTATGAGTGTTAATCACAATTAAGATATTAAATTATGTTAATAATTTAATGACTAATATGAAAATATTTGTCAAAATATAAATCAAACTTGCAGTTACAATATCATAAAATTGAGTTTAACTTATTATTTTATTTATCCTTTTTTAAAATTAAAAAAAAAAAATTCCAAAATTTGTTCCATTGCATCTTAGGTCATGTTAGCAATGCGCGTGAGCTTTGTCCAGGCTTTGTCACGTTCAAGATTTATCATCAATTATTTGGGCACTTATGGATGCATTTTTTGACGGATGTCAAATTGGATATGTCACACAGTGGTCAAGTGGTGTAAATAATAGTCATATATTAACCTTTTAGAGTTGTTGCTTGTTCAATGAAGGGTAAAATATCAACATCATATTACAAAGACATAAGACATGATAATATAGAATTATACATTTAGAGTTTGTTTATTTAGATTTGGCTTACCATTCTTTCCTTTGTACCAAACATATGTCAGGTATGATAAGTGTTAAGGAAAATTTGTTCTACCATAACTAACCTGCACATGCAACTGAAATAAACCAAACATAGAACATAGAATATTTACGTAGTTCAACCAATATGCCTATGTCCATGATTATTGACTATGAATCATTAATTCTTTCGTACCATTACAATCCAACCTCTTAATCTCTCACCATGACCAAATACTTATTAATTACACCCTTGCTTGTACATATGTTATCCTAGTGGTCAATATTCCATGACTAACCTTCTCAATGCTTTACCACTCCACACAAATGGCACACTGCTATAAAACATTAACCTCGTGGGTGGTTATTGATCACTGTATTTCTGATCCCCTCATGATATGCCAACTTTTAGATCATTCATCCTTCTGATAATGTCTCCCCTGTTACATATCCTCTCCCTCATATGCCCCTTACTGGCCCACCCTCTCCCTTGGTGGAATCCAATGGTCACACAATAACCCAAAGTAACATTCTGTATTTATGTAAGTAACAAACTTGCATTTCAATCAAACCACTGTTTCCAATTGTTACTTGCTATTTCCTTCTCAACCATTGGGCCTCTCTTCATGCAAGGAACCAAGCAAAATATTTCACTCATTATTCATGCCATCGAGATATTTAACTGTCTATTTTTTGATTTCTTCTGTTATCCTTTTTTTTTTTTTTTTTTTTTTTTTTTTTCTCTCTCTCTCTCCTTACAAAATTAACTTTCAATTTATGCATTTTGGTTGGACCAAAAACTCTAGCAATAGACATTTAGTTTTGGTGCAACGATTGATATATTGTATAAAGTGTCCTTCATTTTGTTTTGAAGTTTCAGTGGGCTCTTGTTTCTTGGTTTGTTCTCAAACACAGATGTTACTTTTCATTGTGATAGAAAAAGATAAACTCACAAATTTTATCATCATAGTAGCTCATCCAGAGTTTATAACTGCCACCTTCACTCAAACAATGGACCCCGTTTGAATTAAAAAACAGGAGTTAATGTTAAGCTTTTGTTTATTCATTGTAGAGTTTGAAACGTAGCCCATTGAACCTCTTATATTTTGGGTGTGTGGAACACTATGTTATTACCCTTTTCTAATGGGTTCAATTTTAAAGTGGTTTTTGTGAAAATTTCAAATGAGTTGATTCCTTTTGTTTAGCTTTTGTCAGAGGCTGCTTTTTGACCCAAATGTGATTAAAATGGTTTTTACTGATGTTGCCAAGCAAGTCCTATGTGCTTTAAAGTCATCATTACTTAATTAGTATGAGCTGATGGAAGTACTATCTGATTGGATGTCTTTTAGATGGTGCTTTTGTAGGTGAAGGATGCATTGAATGCTATGGAAGTGGAGATAATGGCTTTGTAGGACCTGAGAATCTACAAGTTGGGGATGGTTTAAAATTCAAGTGTCTAGAGATATAGGCACCGCCGAATCAGTTGAGGGATTGATGCATGAAGTCACATACTAGTTGTTTTCTCATACTGATGTTGGGCCCCAGTTAGGTTTAATCAAAGCTTTTCTTCCCGTTAAGCTTAACTCTCTATGGAGTTGTTTCAAATTTTAATGATAACAAGATTTCCAATCTGGCATGAAATTGGGAAGGAAAATCCTGTGAAGTGTTAATCCTTGATGCTTCGAAGTGTTTTATTCATACAGCTTTCTTATCACCTATTCACTCATCTTCAGAGAGAAAAAACTTGTTTCATGTATGTCTATGCTGGCCTTTTTGACCCTTGATGAGTATTCTGAAGGTTTTTTCTCGGCTATGAAGAAATGACCTGATACTAAAACCAGAATTATTTGGCGTTTAAGCTGAAACTGATCCAGTATCATATGTTGCAAATTTTTTATCAATCTACTGCCTGACTTCTGATCCCTATCGAAATTTGTCTTCAGAGCCAAGCCTGAAAATATGGATTATTGTATACCCATGTTATTTTTTTAGTCAAATATGATATGTGACACAGAAGAGGTAGCTTTAAAAGTCAACATTCACATCATCAAACTCAAAGGATGGATCAGGGGTTGCTTTTATGGACCAAATGGTGGCTCAATTGTGCAGCCGAGGCAAAAATCAAGACAGTCTAGGTCGATTGCCTTGTGCTCCATGGCATTGCCTTAGGGGCACCATGACAGCGGGCTTCTCAGCCATCAGCTGCCATGGCTCCTGGACATGGAAGGACTATGTTTTCTTCCGATTTTTGTTTCTTTTCATTTATTATTTTATTTTCCTATTTATTTGGTCAATTATGATTTCTAGAATTCTAGTTAAAGTTGTATCAGGACTTCAAAAAGTTTCTTATTTTAGAAAAGTTGTAATAGGCTTTGTATTCATTATTCAGACTTTACTTAATAAACGTGCGCTCATTTCCCTAAATCCTAGTTGGCTTTACATAAAAAAAAAGAAAAAATCCTAGTTGGGTTATTATCTCTTGAAGTGGATTCCTCTTGTAAACTTCAGAGTTTGTGCTTACCAAATCCCAACCAACCTTCCATTCTGTGTCAAAATGAGGCTAGTAGTAGTTGTATCTTATTGATATTTATGTGCACTTCTAGAAATCTGGTGGAAATTTTGTTGCAACTTTTTGGGATAGGAACAGGGTGACTTTATGCAATTGAAAATCAATGACCAAATGTCTGAACATCTTGCGTTTGAAGGTTGAAATGTTTCCTCAAGTACATGGTCATGGTTGATGTTTAGATGTAGAAACGTGTATATGGTTCATTTCATGCTATCATGAACCATTTCCATTGGTTCTCTTATTTGTTGTCCTTGTCTAAGTTATCCTATTTTTGGCTGGCTAGTTTGTTTGTTTGGTTCATTTGCTACATTCACTTCGATCAACTCTAACTTGACAACTTACAATATTGCAAGCATATCTATTATTTTTATTGCTATTGGTATTATCTTTATCAGTGCTGGTCTTTGCATACCAACTGAAACTATTTTTATTTTTATTTATTTATGTATTTATTTTTTCTGTGCAGGTACTTTCAACCAAGATTATACGAAACAAAATTACGGGGCAGCCAGAGGGTTACGGCTTTGTAGAGTTTGTTTCACATGCTGCAGCTGAAAGAATTCTACAAACTTACAATGGGACACAAATGCCTGGAACAGAACAGACTTTTAGGTTGAATTGGGCTTCTTTTGGTGTTGGTGAAAGACGACCTGATGCTGGTCCTGAGCATTCTATCTTTGTTGGTGACTTAGCACCCGATGTCACTGATTACTTGTTGCAGGAGACATTTCGTGCTCAGTATTCATCAGTTAGAGGTGCCAAGGTAGTCACTGACCCAAATACTGGACGCTCAAAGGGATATGGATTTGTTAAATTTTCTGATGAAACAGAAAGAAACCGTGCTATGACAGAAATGAATGGTGTCTATTGCTCAACAAGACCTATGCGTATCAGTGCAGCAACACCAAAGAAGACCACTGGTTTTCAACAACAATATGTAGCAACTAAAGGTACATATATTTTGCCTGTGTAAAACTAGGGAGGAGTTATTTTGTTCAAGATACGAGTTAGCTCTTCAGTTCTATGGCACACAGATATTAACCCGTATATGAGAAAACCTAGAACTGATTGAGGCTTTATAACCCAATCTGAGCTTCTAGTATTGATTCCACCGTGCTTATCCTTCTTTCCCTTTCGGCTACTTTCCGTGCTACATTTTTTGTTGGATCACCACAAACAAGGCAGTAAACGCTGAATCAACCCTGTTCCCTTAATGTTATTCATGTTCCACAATTTTTTGTATTCTGTGAGATAGTTGATGGATAATTCTCAAAGACCATTTTGTGATGCTTTCGGTTTTATAATGGCACAGATAATTTGTCTATATAATTTTCAAAGATAAAATTAAAAATATTCTAATAGAGATGTCATTGAGGGGCATATATTTAAATAAACTGCCCCCATCCAGTTCACCATACTGGTAGGTTTGTATGTGGGGTTAATAGGAGCTGGTATTGGTATGACGTAGAACACTTGCTGCAGATATGGGCCAGGTGTGGAGGTAATGTCTAGACCTAAGCATGGACTAGGTTTGGGCCTGGTTTAGACGGAGAGAGAAGGGAAATTTATTGAGCCCAAGCCTGAGGGTTAGGCTCAGACTATTTGCCCATGCCCAGCCATAAACAAAAATGGCTTGAGTGTGCCGGCCCTAGAAGCCCAGAAATTCAAAGCTAGCATTGGCATGACAACATCTGGAGATTCAAAAGACAAAGTAATGATGATTGTTCTTGTGTTGTGATTAATTTTGGATCATACATCCCTTCAAAAAATAATATTTGAAGAATTCTCTTTTCAAATAAAGAAAACAATTGAATAATTTTTTTCAGTGAGTTATTGCTTCCCCGCCTTATTTGTTGGCCACCTGTTTTTTCTCTTTGGAGCATTAATCAGTCCTTGGTCTTCTTTTTTCCACATCGAATTATAGGCAGCTGTGACTAATCCCACTTTCTAACCCCCCCCCCCCCCAAAAAAAAAAAAAGGTAAGAAAAGAATCCAAATAACTGTATTGGTGGGGATTCTGAGACAAAGGGATTAGAAAGAAAGGAGTGAGAGGAATTCTCAACTCTTTTTTTTCGTTTGCTTTGTTACAGTATAAGAGGCGAACTGGCAATGTGGTCTTGGGTTTGGCAAGTAAGTATTTCTGCAGAGCAGAGAGAGACTCCTGTTGTGAAGAGATAAGATAGGAGATTCAAATTCCAACGGAGAGTTGATGGAAGACACATAGAAAGGGATGGCAATTGGATAAGATGAGATGAAGGGGGACAGCTGGAGCATTTCCATAGATTAGGTTTTGTTTACTTCAGGGGCCCACCAACCAATCCAACTTTTACACTTCTTTTTGATAGCAAAAGATATTATATTAGATGGGAAGAAGAATGTACAATACTCCAAGGATCTGAAATCCTTGGAGAAGGAAAAAAAGCTCTAACATAAAAACACCAATGACTAATAGCTCTTTGATGCCTCTTATCTTCTAAACTATAATTTATAATTTTTATAAATCCTTGAGACATGATACCACGAAGAAGTTTAAAAAATAATTTTATCCCGAAGAAGAGATGAGTCTGAGCTGATTTTTAAAAATTCTGGCGTTACGCTTTCTCCAAATGTACTAAGAAATAGCCACCGACACATATCTCCAAAGAGGGCGGGCATCTTTCTTTCCCCCCAAACCTCTAAAATTCGTAACAATCAAATCAGAGAGACTCCTAAGACAAACCCAATTATCAGCACTCACATCAAAAAGGCCATTCCACATCTCTCAAGCAACTGAACAATGGAAAAACAAGTGATCTCTGTTTTCAAAATTGTTATGGCATATGACACAAACATTTGGGAAGATAGCTTTAAAAGTTCTTCCTTTTTGTAACATATCGTCGGTATTGATCTTGTTAAGCACCATAAATCAAATAAAAGCCCCAACTCTGATAGGAATCTTTATCTTTCAAATAAAAGCAGTTAAATGAAAAGGACAGTGCTCATAAAGACTAATAAGATGATAGAAAGAGATTTGCAAGAAAAAGCACCGGATTTATCAAGACTCCAAATCCTAATCTAGATCCTAATGCCATGGTCATTAAGAGAAGGTTCATTTCCATGTAGGAGGGAAACTAATGATGAAAACTGTATGACTTCTAGTTCTTTATGATTAAGATTTCTAACAAAATAAAAATTCCGAGAAATTGGTGTACAAGTAAAAACACTTAATATGATTATTCACAAAAATAAAATATGTTAAATTTAAATTGATCATGTTGGGCTAGGTTTGGGCTCTACTTAAGCTGCCTGAGCCTGGCTGTAATTTTAGGCAGGCCTAGAAAGTCTGCCCCAGGCCTGGCCCTAAGGGCTAAAATATTTGTCCAGGCCTGGTCACATTGGGTTGGATGGGCTGCCCAGGCCATGCTGGATCCTGTTGGTAGTCAACCATATACCCTTTCCTTGTGTATCCTCTTTTAATTAAACACCACTATGTTTGTATTTTCTTCTTTGTTCTTTAATACATAACAAGCGATAATTAGTACAAAATGTAATATAATCTGTACTTTTCTAAAGTAAAGATTGGGTAGGTGCAGAGGAAAAATTCGTTCATCAAGGTGGGGTGGGGGCAGGGAAACTTTTTTCCCCAATGCGAGGAGCATGGTGGATATGGGGGCCATTTTTCCAATCAGGATGAGGGTGGGGTGCGAACCCCTAAAACCTTGTTTGCATCCATTTATTTGAATGAGCTGCAGTCTCACGCTCTTGGAGATCCCCTGGTCCTCTAATATAAGCATACATATCTTTTTGCACTTTCTTTAAGTGCTAGACCACAGTAATTCATAAAAGTCCCTTTTCTGATAGAAAAGAAGTATTCATTGACTGCATTGAGGCGGTGCACCATTTACCCCCCTAAGGTTGCATAAAATAGTTTAGAATCAACTAGTGACAGATCTTTTCCGATTCCAATGCTTGCAAAGAATTGCTAAGTTCTCGAAAGATCCTTGTCTTACAGACTCTTCACATTCAAAGAAACAAAATGAATAAAGGGCACCTTGAAGGCTGCCAATGTGTTAAAATGGTCAGCTAGTCCTCCAAGATCCAAATAAATTCATGGTCATGAAATAGACTATTGTAAGTTTCATAAAAGAGTTGCTTCTAGGAATCAAATCCAAGAACTTAGCTAAGATGCAAGCAACCTTACTATCGGTATGTCCTTATTCCTAATTAAGCATAGACCTCCCCAAGGAACCGCAAGCAGGAAGATGCTCCCTGTGCTTCATTGATAATCATGAAATCTTTTGTAACCTTTCTTGTCTAGAAGTTTCACCACTTCCATTATAATTCCGGAGCTGACTAAATTGTTGCATCTTTTCAGCCCTTTAACAGTGTGAGTACTAATTTTGACAACCTCCTAGAAAATTCATTTTTGTAGAGAGTTTGGCATAGAAGTCAGTTTAATAGTTTCTCTTAAATTGCTTTTCCTCTTTCCATATTTTATTCATAATTGGCTGGGAAGGACTTACCTTGAGTTATATCTTCCAGCAATTTATCCAGCTCCAGCTTACACTACCACTCCAGTTCAGGCAATTCCACCTGATAGTGATCTAACAAATACAACAGTGAGTATGAGATGCTTTAACAGCTTTCTTAATTTCCTTCCATTTGATGTTTCTGTTCTGTTTAATTGGTTTTTATTTCCAGTACAGATTTTCATTGGTGGCCTGGACCCTAATATTACCGAAGAGGAGCTAAGGCAAATATTTTTGCAGTTTGGAGAGATTGTTGATGTTAAAATTCCTGCAAACAGAGGATTTGGTGTTGTACAATTTGGGACAAGGTCTGTTCAGCATGAGAGACTTACTGGATATTGCAATATTTGAATTGCATGTGTCCAATTTAATTTAATTTTGTACTGTAGAGCATCTGCTGAGGAAGCAATCCAAAGGATGCAAGGAACTATGATTGGTCCACAAGTAGTCCGCATTTCCTGGGGAAGGAGCCCAACTGCAAAGCAGGTGAGTTGTGAGACATTGTTTGGCTATGAAATTGTTTTCCTAATAGCATAATTTGTTTAATGCTAAGATCTCATTAGTGCCAAAATTCAGTGTGTTGTATGCAATAATGAAGCAGAAACTATGGACCGTTCCAACATTTTTATGTACTGTTATGGTTGGAGAGTAATGTGAGAAGTTTTTAAATACAATCTCTGTGTCCTCCATTCTTTTAGGAGCAGACGGTTGTTCTGCCTCATTTTGGATGTTGGGTTCTTTGATTGTTCATTGTCTCTCAAGCATCTAGGGAGAGATCAAAATCTCCTTTATTTCAACTTACTTTGTCCGGGGTGACTCCTTTTTCCTTGTCATTGTGGTGGCTATCTTATCCTCAATGATGTATTATTCTATTCTCCTTTTTTGAGCATTGATAGAAGTTTAGAAGAGAGGATCTATAGGAAATAGACCTTGTGTCATTGTTTTGTATGGCCTTTTGTAAAAAAATAAGTGTTATTGAGCAAGACAATGTTAATCTCTGGACAACATGAGATTCCATCCATTTATTTTGTAAGTCTGTATGCTTTTTTCACTTTGTTTCCTTTTTTTTTTGGGGGGGGGGGTTCTCTGTTGGAAGCAAGTCTCTCGTCAAAGATTTTTATGTCTCAAGAGTTCATTTATATCTCTCTTTTAGAATAATTTGATGTCTTTTATGTTGTATATCTGCATATTAGGTTTTGACCCTTGCTCTTTTCTCGTGGGGAGGGGTTATTTACAAAATTTTTGTTCCAATTGTATTCAGGACATACCTGGTAGTTGGTTTGAAGATCCAAATCAATGGAGCAGTGCCTATTATGGCTATGGACAAGGTTATGATGCATATGCTTATGGATCTACTCAGGATCCCTCATTGTATGCGTATGGTGCATATGCGGGCTACTACCATCAACAGGTATGATGGATTCCTGGTTTTGAATTATTTTGTTATTTTATTTCTGTTTCATTTGCATGTTTCTCTTTTATTTTGTTCTTCTTTTCCTTGAAAGGTGTATATTCTATTAAGATGGCAAGAAGCTAATACTTGAGAATCAAACATAAAAGAGGAACAAAAAATGATGTTTGCTATTGTCCATAAGATTAAAGAATGATGGAAAAAGCATTTCTGTATTAGCTCTGAAATCCCCAAATTCCTCCAATTCCACTTTAGGGCATTCAGTGTGAACTTAAACCTTTCTTGATCTTGAGTGGAGAACAACCCCAAAGACTTCTCAAACCATTTAGTAATTGAATGTTTGTAGGACAGTTAAGCCAACCATGACTTAGAAGAAAACATATGAAGGGAAAGAGAAGGGAGTGTGAATTTCAAATACAAGGTGCCAAGTCAATCAGGCGGCATATAACTGAAAAGAACAAAATGATAATTAATGAAGATGGCTAATTATCTCTTGGATTGCAAGAATAATATGCAATTACTTAAAAAATATTGTAAAATATCAAGAAAAAGAAAGATGAGAGAGAGAGACTTTATTTCTCTATTTCACACATATTACAAATGAGATTGTGAGGGATATATGTAGACAATTGAAATGAGTATGAAGAGTCACCCATATTAAATATAATCAATCCAAAAGCCAAAGGACACTCAAGAAACTAAAAGCCAAGAGTTATATATTAAAATTATATGTTGAAAACTTGAATTAACATCCACAATAATGCATAACATTTATAACGATACCCCTTGGATGTCCATTGTATAAGAAATATGTCTCGTTAAAACCTTATTAGGAAAAAACCGAGTGGGACAAAAACCGGATGCTGCATTCCAATCTTATGAACTTCTCAAATACTGTTGTGGGTAATGCTTTTGTGAATAAATCTGTAGGATTTTCGCTTGATTGAATTTTCTGTATGTCAACTTCTCCACTTTGTAGTAGATCATGGATGGAAAATTATTTTGGGGAGATATGTTTCGTCCTATCACCTTTGATGTATACACCATTTAACTGGGCTATGCAAGCTGCATTATCTTCATAATGCATTGTTGATGTCTTCTTGTTTATTAATAAACCACATGATTCTTGAATATGATAAGTCATTGACCTGAGCCGCACGTATTCACGATTTGCCTCATAAATTGCAATTATTTTAGCATGATTTGATGATGTAGAAGTTATGGTCTACTTCGTAGATCTCCAACATATCGCTGTTCCAGCATATGTGAATAGATCTGGCTTTGTGTGAATCAGATAAGTATCCTGTATCTGCATACCCGATTAATTTTGCATTTAACTCATAAGGATAAAATAGACCCATATTAGACGTTCCTCGGAGATATAAAAAAATATGTTTAATTCCATTTCAATATCTTCTGGTTAAAGCAGAATTATACCTTTCTAATAAATTTACAGCAAAAGCAATATCAGATCGGGTATTATTAGCAAGATATATTAAAGCACCAATTGCACTCAAATATGGTATTTTAGGACCAAAAGTCTTCTCATTATCATCCTGAGGATGGAAAGGATCCTTTTGTATATCAAGTGACCAACAACCATTGGGTTGGTTAATGGATATGATTTGTTCATATTAAATCGTTTTAAAACTTTCTCATTGATTGATAGATAAAGATCTCGTTCTTTAAATTCTCGAATTGCAGGTTGAGACAATTTTGTTTTTCCAAGATCTTTTATTTTGAATTCTTTCTTTTAAGTAATTTGTTGCATTTGAGATCTCTCCAGGAGTACCAATGATATTTAAGTCATCAACATATACAAAATTATCACAAAACCATGCTCGAACTCTTTTATAAAAACGCATGGTCAAATATGGTTATTTGTATAACTCTTTTTCAACAAATATTCACTAAGATGATTGTACTACATGCGCCCAAATTCTTTTAAACCATACAAAGATCTTTGTAACCTGATAGAAAATAATTATTGAGAATTGCATGTCTCTAGCATCTTTAGTCCTTCTAGGACTTTCATGTATATATCATTATCGAGTGTACCATATAGATGTGCTGTAACAACATCCATCATCTGCATATGAAGTCTTTTCTGTGTTACTAAACTAATAAGATAGCGAAAAGTAATAGCATCCATTATGGGGAAATATGTCTCTTCATAGTCAATCCCAAGTCTTTGCGAAAAGGCTTGTGTTACTAGTTGAGTTTTGTATCGCACAATCTCATTTTTCTCATTTCTTTTTCACACAAAGATTCATTTGTATCTTTCTGGTTTAACACCTTCAGTTGTTTTGACTATGGGTCCAAAAACCTCACGTTTTGAGAGAGATGTTAGTTCTGTCTAAATTGCTTTCTTGTATTTTGGCTAATCCTCTCTTGATTGACATTTCTTTAAAGTCATGGGTTCAAAGTTCTCATTTTCACTTAGAATAACAATTGTCATATTGTATGCAAAATATCATTAACGTTTGTATTTGTACAATCACATGTTCTCATTGTAGAAATATAATTTATTGAAATTTCTTGATTATCTATTTCAACTTCTTTTGAAAGTTTTTCTTCTTGCATCAAATTATTTCCTTATTCTATACGGTTAATTTGTCAATTTGTTTTGATCTTTCGAGAGTTTTTATCCTTAGAACCCATTGGTTTTCCACGCTTCAAGCATGGTTTAGATTCATTTGTTGGGAGGGGTCCTTTAGAGACATCAATTCTGATAGGAATATTTTCTATTGGAACATGTGATTTTGTTACTCGTTTTGGATCAGAGAGATTATTTGGCATTTGATTTGCAATCTGTTGCAAATGAATGATCTGTTGAACTTCTAGCTTTCAATGTTTTGTATGAGAATCAAAATGACATTAGGATGGATTACTCCAGGTAATCTCTTTTTTCAACTTTCCTTTCCTGGTATTATCTCCCCCTAAAGTTGGAAAAAAAATATCTCATCAAACTGACAATCAAGAAATCTAACAGTAAAAACATTTCCTGTCATGGGTTCAAGATATTTGATAATGGAAGGAGAATCATAATCAATATAAACGCTTAATTTCTTTTGAGGCCACATTTTTGTTCTATGAGGGGGAGCAATGGAGACATAAACTGTACATCCAAAAGTATGTAAATGAAAGATATTAAGTTCTCTTTCAGAGACCAATTGGAAAGGGGAAATGGCTTGAGAAATAGTGGGTCGGATGCGAACTAGTTTTGCTGCATGTAAGATTGCATGTCCCCAAGCATGAACGGGAAGCTTGGATTTCATAAATAATGGTTTCTCTCTCAATTGAAGGCGTTTAATAAATGAATCTGTTAGACTATTTTGGGTATGAACATAAGTTATAGGATGTTCAACCTTTATACCAATAGACATACAATAGTCATTAAATGCTTGAGAAGTGAATTTTGCAGCATTATCAAGGCAAATTGTTTGAATAGGATAGTTAGGAAATTGTGTTTGTAATGGAATTAGTTGAGCAAGTAATCGCGAAAACGTTAGGTTCCGAGTTGATGGTAAACACACGTGACCATCTTGTATATGCATCTATTAAAACCATAAAATATCTGAATGGTCCACATGGTGGGTGAATTGGCCCACATATATCATCATATATCTGATTCAAAAATTGAGGTGATTCAATTCCATTTTTACTTTGCGATAGTTTTATTATCAATTTGTTTTGATAACATGCAGTACATGTGAATTCATTAGATTGAAGAATCTTCAGGTTTTGTAATGGATGTCCGGAAGAATGTTCCATAATTTGTCACATCATTACAGTTCCAGGATGACCCAGTCTATCATGCCATAAAAGGAGTTCATTTTGACTAGTAAACTTCTGGTATACTATGGTATTTATTTGAATCGGTTTAATATGTGTGTAATAAAGAGCTGAAGAGAAGACAGTCTTTCCAAAACTTGTTTATGTCTCATCTTAACATTAGTAATGCACAAATACTCATTATTTTCCATATTAGTTGTTTCTATATGATAGCCATTAAGACAGATATCTTTGAAACTTAATAAATTTCGGTGGAATTTAGGTGAAAATAATGCATTATTGATAAAAAAATCTGTACCTTCAGGTTGTAAAACGTTTGCTCTTTCGGAGCCTTCGATTAAGGTTACACTATTAGATATAGTATTCACCTTTTGTCTTTTCATGATAAGATGAGAGAAATATCTTTTGCTTTTGAGAATTGTATGTGTAGTCGCACCGTTGGTCGACCTCAAGTTTTTGGGATAGAAGAGCTAGATTGTTGTATGTGTAGTCGCACTGTCTACAAGATAGAGATTCTCATTTTCGATCTTTGATCCAAATTTAGATGTAATAATATACATAGGTCTTCAAGAAACAATAAATAAACAAACAAACAAACAATGAACTTGAATTTATTATAGATATTGAGAAATGAAAACAATTACATTAATTAAAATCACCAAATTCAGTATTGTCAAGAAAATCACCAACTTCTGATTGGGACAAATTTTCAAGATCCTCAAAAATATTGTTAGAGTCATTATTTTGATATAAGCCATTTGTCTCTACATTCTTATCCTTTTCCTTCAACGAGACTTGATAAAGTTCGACAATATGTTTTGGTGTACGACAGGTATGCGACCAATGTTCAATCACCCCACATCGGTACATTTATTCTTAGCATTCTGACTAGATCTACCTTTTTCTTGTTTTGTCTCATTACTTTTCCACTTATAGTGGTTTGTATGTCCACCACAATCATTATGGTAAACATTCCGACCACGGCCATGGCCGCAGCCATGTCCTCGACCACGACCATTTCCATGTCCTCGTTCATGTCTAGAATTGTTGTGAGTTGTCGTATTCACTTCAGGGAATGGACTAGAGCCAGTTGGATGAGATTCATGATTTTTCATCAATAACTCGTTATTTTGTTCAGCCACAAGCAAACAAGAAATCAGTTCTGAGTACTTTTTAAAACCTTTTTCTCGATATTGCTATTGTAGGGGTATATTCGAGGCATGAAAAGTGAATCGTGTTTTCTAAGTGAATCGTGTTTTCTCTATCATATTATAATCCGTAATATTTTTTTCACATAATTTTAATTGAGAACTGATTTTAAAAACGGCTAAATTGTATTCACTCATTGATTTAAAATCTTGAAATCTTAAATGAATCCAATCATAACGAACTTTAGGGAGTGTTACCATTTTTTGGTGGTTAAACCTTTCCTCCAAACTTCTCCACAATTCAAGTGGATTTTTCACTGTTAAATACTCGATTTTCAAATCTTCGTGGAGGTGGTGATGGAGAAAAATCATTGCCTTGGCTCGATTTTGCAAAGTCTCTTTATTATAATCTTTAATTGTTTCTCCGAGTCCATTTGCATTCAAATGGATTTCAACATCAAGGATTCATAACAAGTAATTTTTTCTCGAAATGTCGAGGGCCACAAACTCAAGTTTGGTCAGATTTTTCATAAAGTACCAACACATAAGCGCAAAAATAAATTAGAACATAGTTTATATTAGTGTTATTAATACAATATGCTCAAAAATTTATTAGGGATATACTAAAAGAAATTTCTCAAAAAAAAAAAAAAGAATGATATTATGGGTTTGTTTTGTTTTGTAGTTTACTGTGTTGATCCCAATTTGGTATCCTAGATAATTTCCTTTCTTTTTTTTTATAGGTATGCTTTTGACATTATGAATAAACATATCCATGTTGGACCCATAGCTAAACAGGAGAACCTAATCTAACCTGAACCTTGCCAGAACACAGCCTGAACTAGGTAAGATTAAGATGGGTTGAGCATAGGTCCTAGAAGTGCAGATAGAGATCAGATTTTGTTGGGATTATGACTACAAGATTTATAGTAAATGTCAAAATCAATCATAGGACAACATATGAATAGCCATTTCAAAAGTGACAACAACAACAACCACCTAGACCTTCTATCCCAAAATTTGGGGTCGGTCATATGGGAGACATATCGAAATCGAGAAAAAAAAAGTTGATTTAGTTTGTGTGGGTTCTCTTACGTCACTCATTCCTAATTAAAACCATCTCCTCAACTAAATCCATGACTATAATATCTTTACGAATGCATTGCATCCAAATTTTCAACGGTCTATCTCTACGTTTTATTAAATCTCCTAAATTTAAGTTATTTGCTTTTTAACAGCTGCGTTCTTAAGTTTTCGCTGCACATGTTCAAACCATTTCAGACGATATTCTCGCATCTTATCTACAATTGAACTAACTCTCAATTTATTGCGTATCTCGTCGTATTTTTAGTTTTGTCACACAACCATCTAAGCATTCTCATTTTAGTTATAGTCATTTTTTACTCTTATTGTTGTTTAATGATCTAACACTCAGTGTCATACAATAGATCAGGTTTTGCTGCGGTTCTATAGAATTTTCCCTTTAAGTGTAATGGCATCGTGTGATCATAGAGAACTCCAAATGCCTTTCTCCATTTCATCCAACTCTCTTGAATTCTATTATTCACATCCCCATATATATTGCTATCATTCTGGATGATGAAATCAAGATATCTAAATCGTTTGCTCTTTGAGATTTCTCTTCTTTCTAACCTAATCGTTTCTTCATTATCCTGATGGTTGTTACTAAACTTATATTTCATATATTTAATTTTAGATCTATTTAATCTAAATCCTTTAGATTCTAACGTGTCCCTGTATAACTCTAATTTAGTACTAATACCCTCTATAGTTTAATCAATTAAAATTATATCATCTGCGAAGAGCATACACCATGGTATTTCATTTTTGATATTTTTGTGATTTTATCTATCATTATTGCAAATGGTATGAGACTCAATGTCGAACCTTTATGGAGCCTAATATTAATAGGGAAGCTATCACTCAGCCCCCCACAAGTCCTTGCATTGGTCACAACTCCTTCATACATATCCCTAATAAGGTTAATGTATTTCAAAGAGATCCCTTTCTTCATTAGCGCTTACCACAATACGTCTCTTGGGGCCCTATCATATGCTTTCTTAAAGTCAATCAATTCCATATGTAGGTCTCTCTTTTGTGATCTAAATGTCTTCATCAACTGTCTTAGCAAGTGAATTATTTCGATGGTGAATCATCTTGGCATAAATCCTAATTGGTTTTGAAACACTTATCTTTCGTTTCAATCTATGCTCTATCACTCCCTCCCATAATTTCATCATATGGCTCATGAGTTTAATTCATCTATAGTTAGAATAATTTTATATGTTTCTTTTATTCTTATACAGTGGGACAAATGTGCTCTTTCTCTCCACCTCAATAGGGATGCCATCAGGTCCTATGGCTTTGTTGTTTTCATTCTCTTTATGGCATCCTTTACTTCATGGGACGAATTTTACGTTTAAAATCTTTATTAATCTTTTCTACAAGTATCTTTATATTTTCTATATTTGTTGTACTCTCAACATTAAACAAGTTATTAAAATATTTCCTTCACCGCTTTTTTATATCCTCGTGTCTTACAAGTGTACTATTTGTTTCATTTTTAATATATTAATCTCATTTAGATCTTTTCCCTTCCTCTCCCTTAGTCTGGTAATTCTATAGATCTCTCTTTCCCTGTCTTGAGTCTCTAGTCTCTTGTACAATTCGTTATACACTTTACTCTTTGATTTATGGATAATCTTTTTTCATCTTTTTTTTTGCATTTTGTATTTTTCATAAATTTTGCTACTGCTATCATTTTTAACGTTCCTATAACACTCTCTTTTGATTCGGATAGCACTTTGTATTTTTTCGTTTCACCATCATGACTCTGCCTCCTAGAGCCCCGCCCTTCAATACTCCAAGAACCTCTCTACCTATCTTTTTAATATTATTAGATATATCTTTTCATATTATTTTTGAATTATTATTAATAGACTAATTTCTTACTCCAATTACTTTGTCCCTAAAAGTTGTTACATTTTCCCCTTTTAGGTTCCATCGCTTAATTCTTGGTTCCATATATGGAGCCATTTCAAAAGTGACTACTGAGAAAACAATCACATTTGAAGAGTGGATAAAGGAATGGCATGCTGTTACTCGATGTTGAGTTGAAATTTCAATTTAGTAACTGGCATAAAAAAGGAGGAAATAGTTACAGAACTTTTCACAGATCAACATGTTACAAAGTCACCAGGAAATCATAAAGTGTCTATTTCTGTTTAGATGATGCAAATTATTCTTTCTAGATTATAAGTAAAAGATAGAAACCAAATTGTAAGCTACAGAACAAGAGCGAAGGTAACTTGGAAAGGGATAAAACTTACAAATTGTGTTTACCAAAAGTGACCTTGACGTTGAACTTGTATAAAATTCGAGCAAAACTCGTGCTGATAACGTATTGTAAAATATCAAGAAAGAGAAAGAATTTAGAGAGAATGAGAGAAAGATTATTTCTCTATTTCACACATATTACAAATGAGATTGTAAGGGATATATATAGGCAATTGAAATGAGTATGAAGAGTCACCCATATTAAATACAATCAATCCAAAAGTCAAACGACACTCAAGAAACTAAAAGCCAAGAGTCATACATTAAAATCATATGTTGAAAACTTGAATGGACATCCACAATAATGCATAACATTTATAACAAAAAAGACAAAGTAAGCTCAAATTAAAAAGAAAATTGCACGAATCACATAAGATTGTTTTTTTCAAGCTCCCTAAAATTTTTTGTCTCCTTGATTAAGTTCCATCAATGAGCTGGATTGGCTCATAATTTAGAGAGCTCTATCTCAACTTTTGATAAGCAAGATCTTTTTTTTGTTTTTGGGGGGGGGTTTTTTTGTTGTTTTTTTTTTCTAAAATTTTTTTTTTTTTTTTTAAACCAATTTAGGGGCAGCCTCCTTTTTTTTTTTTTTTTTTTTTGTTTTTTTTTTTTTTTGGGGGGGTGTTTTTTTTTTTTTTTTTTTTTTTTTTTTAAAAAAACCCAAAAAGGAGGGGGGTTTTTTTTTTTTTCTTGAAAAGCGGAGAAAAACCAGAAAAAAACAAAAAAAAAAAAAATATTATTTTGAAAAAAAAAAAAAAAAAGATTTTTTTTTTTTTTTTTTTAGAGTTTATTTTTTTTTTTTTTTTTTTTTTAAGGAAATTGGGAGGGTTTTTGTTTTTTTTTTTTGGTTTGGTTTTGTTTTTTTTTCCTTTTTTTTTTAAAAAAAAAAAAAATGGGTGGGGGTTTTTTTTTTTTTGTTTTGGGTTGTGGGAGGGGGTTGGATATTTTTTTTTTTTTTTTTATTATGTGAGGTGGTTGTTTTGTGATAATCTTTTGGTTCCAGTCAAAACACTTCTAAGAGGTGGAGTTTCTTATTACCATGTTGATTAGGTTTTCAAAAGGAGGCTAGTATTTTGTCGGAGATAGCAATAATCTATATCTTTTGGTGTTTATGGATGCAGAAAATGCATTATTTGTCTTGTATCTTTCTGGTGCTTGCAGCTGGGTGTTTGAAAGGATGAGTGTGGAGGGTATTAAGAGGAAGTGAATGGTGTCTTGAGTAGTGCTGATTATTCTTTCATTTTTCTCTTTCGTTAATTTTCTGTCCTCTTTGTGGGGTCTTTTCTTTGCTCTCTCATAACATGCTTTATTTTTTCTTTAAAGAAAGTATCACCAAGCGGTGGAGAGAGGTTTAAGAGTGACCTATTTCATTTTCTTTTCTGGACTGCATTTTTTTTTTTTATGGGGAGGGTTTCTTTATCATTTTTGTTCAAGAGAAACTGGCAACTGTTTGACAAATATAGAATACTTTGTTAATTAGAAAAGGATTATTCGATTTATAATTTTCAGACTGGCAATTCATCTGGTTGTTTCAATGAATCATTGGTACAGAACATGTTTGCGTCTGACATCTCATCCCATTTTTCTTCTGTTCATCTTTAGATTGAAGGCATGCAAGAAATGACAACCATGACGGGTGCCATATCTACCATGGTGCAAAAAGATGAACTCTATGATCCCCTGGCTACACCTGATGTTGACAAGTAAATTTCCATTCCTTCCAGATTTTGAATGCTGGTAGAAACGTATATTTGTCTAATCTTGATGCGAGTCTTTTTGTTTGCAAGGTTAAATGCTGCATATCTTGCTGTTCATGGAAGTGCCATATTGGGACGACCATTGTGGCTAAAAACGTCATCACTGTCACAGCAAGCCTAAACTGCGATGGCCTTCCGCGGGCTTAATTTGTCATCTGGTTTTTAATGATTTGAGGCAACATAGAGATTAGTATATATGCTGCATATTATTGTCATCCAGAATTGCACTCAAGGGAGGAAAGAAGCGCTCTAAACCTGCGTTTGGTCTTGGTAGATGAGCAGCTCAAGTATTGAAAGTAAGAAGTTGCTCTGCTTTAGCATTCCCTATGATAAAATTTGCAATATAATGGTGGCATGCAGGAGAGGAAGACGAAAGTTCCCTCTTTTCTTTTCCCTATGATTATAGACAGAGGTACATGAATGATCATGAAGATTAGATTGTGATACATTTTTTGTTACTATAATCTCTTAGCTGGTCGTGTTGAAGCAGATGGTTCATTAATTTGTAGACAGGACTTGATTTTGGCTGTCAAGGAGAATTATTGGGAGGTGTTACTCTCTTGCGGGCATATTTGATTTGATTTTTATTGGAGAAATCTACGGCCAAAAATGCGTTCCCCATCCTTAATATGTTTCCTTGCAACAATTGTGGCCTTTTGTGAGATTGATGATTAGTACTAATACATGTGCAGTAAGAAGTGATCGTGATACTGAAAAGGTGGAGGCTGGGTTATTTCTGAGATGTAAGTCATAATGGTTTGGATGTGTCAGCATTTAATTTTTATGGGCTTTTCGATTGGAAGCATAGACCTGGATTACATCACTTTAAAAGTTATACCATAGCCATAAAAGAATCGATGGACAGACAGTTTAATATGTAAGAATGTTAATATGTAAGAATGTTAGATTTCTTAAATGAAAAAATTATGTTAGGGAAGTTTTTTCTAAAGTGTGTTTAACGACGTTTGAACCAAATTAATCGAAATATAATTTTAAATAATAATCGGTTATAAAATAATAATAATAATAATAATAATAATAATAATAATAATAATAATAATAATAGAAGCCTAAACCGGTGCCCGAACTCGTTTAACACCACCATCGGAGAAACCAGGAGTCATTTGATTCCGTGTCCTCAGGTTCATGCCTGTTTGCAACAAAGTGAAAATTAACATCATCATCAGGTTCAGAGGTTTTGTGCATGTTTACTTACAGACAGCCCTTGCAGCCATTGTAAGTTTGAAAAACAATGATGGCGCTCGCTTTCCAATGTTTCTCCTTGGTTTTTGTCAGGAGAAACAGTCGATGCCCTAAGGCCTGTTTGCAACTTTTTTAAATTTTCTGAAATCCCCAACCCTGAGGACTAAATTGAAAGAAAGGCAAAGTTGTAGGGGCAAAACTATGATTTTCAGAAAATTAAGGATTTTTCGAAGAATGAAAGTTTTTTTTTTTTTTTTTTTTTTTCCTGTCCAAAACCTCCCTTTCCTATGTAAATTAGTATTCTAAGCCATTCTTTAGGTTATTTTCAAACTTTGGAAAGCCAACATGCAAGTTTTTTTCACCAAATAAAGCCAACCTACGCATCTGAGGGGTAAATAGAAGTGTAAGAATTTAACAACTCAAATTTATATTAAACTTTTAAATAATAATTATTTTATACAGCTAAATCTTATATTTTGCATTTTACTATTGAGGGTATTTTGTATTAAAGGGTCACCAATAATCTATCAGTTTTATGTATGCCACATTATGTACTTTTCTGTCTATGGCATTCCCTATTTGGGGTAATTTATATTAGCAAGTCTATGTATTATCTATCAGGTGAAAGTATTCTTGCATTAATTACTTTAGTCTTTGACTTCCTTAACTTCTCTTCGATTGTTGTACTTTGATCACATAAATTGTCTAACTTAACTACAATCGAGAGAGAAACAGATTCTGGAAAAGTTGCAAGACATGTTTTATTATATATGAGTTTACATAATAGACAAAATGACTAAAATATTCTTAGACACATAAAACACAAATTTTGTTTTAGTTCATAAACCTTTCCCTCAAAGCTAGAGTATAGATATCTATTATGTCCAACTTGTTACAAATATGAGTAATGCAGTTCCCACCAAGAGTTTTAGTTAATAGATTATCTAATTGATCCCTCGATATGTTTAGTGGAAAGTAGCCCCCTATTCTAGCTTCTCCCGAATAAGATGGCATATATATGTTTCGTTCTTTCATGAAAAACTGGGTTATTGGCAATAAGATGGCAAAAACATGTGAAAGGACAGCCCCAATCTCACGGGGAAGATGATATATTCAAGTAAGTTCTCATGTAAGCCACGACCCTAGAGGCCTTGCTAAGCTACAACACTCTGCTTCTTACTCTTCCAAGACACCAAATTACATCCAACAAAAAAATAATAACCTGTTTCTATCAACAAGAGACCTTGCCCCATCAGCATTTGAAAACCCTTCAATCTGGCAATGATCATGATTTTTGTAAAGAATTCCACACCTAAGAGCTTGTTTGAGATATTTTAAGATATGAGTAATAGCATCACAAGAGCACTTTTGGATGATATCATGAGTTGACTTACTACATTTATTGGGAATGATATGTTTGGACCGGTTGTAGTAAGAGAGTATAACTTCTCAACTATCCTTCTACACTTCGTTGGATTATCTAATATCTTTCCATTATCGGCTCTCGATTTCATGTTAGATGTCATAAGAGCATCAGATGATTTAGCTCCATCAAGACCTATTTTCAGTTAATAAGTCAAGGATGAACTTCCCTTGGGAGATAAAGACTCCTTTCTCGCTTCTAGATATCTAAATCTATAGAAAATACTTTAACATATGCAATGTTTTTTGTCTACAATTGAGTGTGAAAAAAGCTTTAATGACACTAATCCCATTAGTTTCAGTCCCAGTAACCACTATATCATCAACATAAACCACTAGAAGGATATATCTTGAACTTGACTGTTCGTAAAAGATTAAATCATCATAAACAATTCTTTGTAAACCAAATTCAGTTACCACTGCACCACAACTCCTAAATCAGGCCCTTCGAGGCTACTTCAACCCATACAAAGACTTTCGTAATTCCGGACTACTTCAACCCAAACAAAGACTTTCATAGCTTACACAACTTCCTGAATCCCCTTGAACAACAAAACTTGGGGGTTGCTCCAAAGAGATTTCCTCTTAAAGATCACCATTAAAAAAGGGATTCTTCATATGGAGTTCATGTAAAGGCAATTATATGTGGCACCAAGAGAAATAAACAAGCGAACAGGATTAATACCATAAGTTTGGGCATTTCTTTTAGCAACCAAACAAGCTTTCAATCGTGTTATAGACACATTAGGATTCATTTTTACTACAAAAACCTGTTTGTAACCAATAGCTTGCATCCATAGGGTAAAGAATAAAGCCTTTATATATGGTTTTATTCAAGTGCTCTCAATTCTTCTACGATGGCAACTATCATTCTCGAGCAGACAATGGTCTTGCAACTATTTGGGAATAGAATTTGGAGATATAACAAAAGAATTGTGCTGGCAAAATTAATTTTGAAGATGAGCAAATGATGGGCTAAATTAAACACTTGATGAGAACAATATGTTAGACTAATGAAAGATTAGTCTGGAAGATATCTGGATAAGTTAGAAATGATAAAAGACATATTTATAAAACTTAGACCTAGAGTAGTCGACTTGCCCTTATCACTAGTCGACTCAATAAGTTTGGATAAGCTTTTAAGTTTAGATAGAATACTTGGCCAGTCAACTTATATAGGAACATTGGTTGACTCACCATGCACCATAGGCAAATTGAACTTAGACAGTAAGCTACTCAAGTTGACTTATCCTAAAGTACCAGTCGACTCACCAAGTCTATAAAGCAGTAAAGCTAAAATTCAAAATGGCAATGGTCGAACATTTAAAATAATAATGGTCAAAATGAAAAATATGACACATGATATATAGGTCAAGTCGACTTGCTATAGACCATGAGTCGACTAACACATTTAGCACTTAGAAACTTTTGTGAAGAACAAGTCGACACTAAGAGACATAACTTTTGTGATGAACAAGTCGACACTAAGCCACAGAGTATACATATTCTAGGCCATAGGACACAAGGCATTAGGACATATCATGAGTCATAGCATGTGATGTGATGAGCCACACTATGTGTCAAAATATAGGTCAGACCTTAGAATCTAAGTCATCCAACTAGGTCAAGTCGACTTACATGTTACCCCGAGTTAACTCATACTCTGAGGACATAGAAAAATAAGCATAGTACGAGCCACAGTACAAGCTAGCATACCATGGCACGTTTAACACGAGTCACAACATGCCATGACACGAGCCGCACCATATCACGACATGAGCCACACACATGCCATGATACATGCATGGCACAGGCCCTGAAAAGTGCATAGAGCACGGCACACAAAGGTTATCTTGACACAAGAAGAAGTTTGTGTCGACATAACATAGGCACAAGTTGACTTACCCCAAACCCCAAGTCGACTCGCACATCTGGGACTTAGAAAAATTCTAAGTAAGAAAGTCGTTATGTCGACACAACATATGCAAGATGAAGTGAGTCGATTGATCTCCTATACTACTCAAGCTTCTTGGCCTGTGGAGCTTGATTGTAGACATAACTTCTTTCTTGTGTCGACAAAATCTTTTGGTACTTAGTTATTTTTGCTCCATGTGTGAGTCAACTTGGACTTCTTTGTCAGTCGACTTCCACTTATCCCTGCTTGTGTGTATATGCATCATGCAATATGCAGGACGACTTACAATGTGTCTAGTGTCGGCTTAGTACATTTTGGCTCAGGCTATATGGCATTTGACTTGGTGCTTTTATGGTTTGCTCGTGTGAAGGCTAGTGGTGTGTTATGTGTCACGAGAACACTGCAAGGGATACCATACGTAGCGATCTTGATCCTTGTATCCTCTTTGCGGCTCAAGATGCACAATAAGTTTTCCCAATCGATGCCTAGAACCTAGGGAAGGCACCGAGTCAAAATCAAAACCCGAGCCAGGCAAAAAAACGATCGAGATCCCTTTAACAAGTGACCCCGGTCAAACCGCCCAGATAGGGACCAACCTATTACCTTCCTTGCGAGAGGCCTTAGTCACCTATCTACAACGACATATCAAAGTTTTCGCCTGGACCCCGGAAGACATGCCAGGCATAGATCCATCCGCATTAACCTATAGGCTAACAGTCAATCCTAATTTCAAACCAGTGAGACAGAAGAAGAGGGTATTCGCTTTCGAACGCCAACGCGCCATACAAGAAAAGGTTCAAAAGCTGCTAACGGCTGGGTTCATTCGGGAAGTCAAGTATCCCGAGTGGTTAGCTAACGTGGTCTTGGTAAAAAAGGTTAATGGCAAATGGAGGATGTGTGTAGTTTTCACCGATCTCAACAAAACATACCCGAAGGATAGTTATCCGCTCCCCAATATCGACAAGCTCGTAGACAACTCTTCGAGACACCAGCTTTTGAGTTTCATAGATACCTATTACGGTTACAATCAAATCACAATGACGCCCGAGGATGAAGAAAAGACCAGCTTTATCAACGAGTTCGGCACGTATTGCTACCGGGTCATGCCCTTTGGTCTAAAAAACGCTGGGGCCACTTTTCAACGGCTAATTAATACGGTCTTCAAAGACCAGCTAAGCACAAATGTTGAAGCCTATGTGAATGAATCATATTAAGCCATGTCCAGCACTTGAAGAAACCTTCCAGACATTGAAATGATATAATATGCGGTTGAATCCGACGAAGTGCACCTTTGGGATCACCTCCGAGAAGTTCTTAGACTTCATGATCACCGATCGAGGGATATAGGCCAATCCCGAGAAGTTACAAGTGATATTGGATATGTCACCTCCCTAAACATTAAAAGAAGTACAATGTCTTACTGGTCGGACAGCGTCTCTAAGTCGGTTCATGTTTAGAGTCGGCCAGAAATATAAGGCTATATTTGATGCTTTGAAGAAGTCCCGACAGTTCGAATGGAAATCCGAATGACTAAAAGAATACCTAATGAGTCCATCACTACTTTCGTGACCTATCCCCCGGGGAAGAACTTTACTTATATCTTGTCGTCTCCGAACGAGCACTTTGCTCTATGATGGTAAGACAGGAATCCACCGCCCAAAAAAAAAGACTACGGTGGGGGACCCCCCAAAAACTTAAAGTTAAAGGAGTCTGAGATCAACTACCGACTGATTGAGAAGGTAGCCTACGCTGTAGTCATCTCAGCAAGATGCCTTCGACCGTACTTCCAGGCCCATACCATCGTGGTGTTTACTGACCCACCACTGAAGTAAATCCTCCAAAAGCGAGACACTTCCGGTCGACTTATCAAGTGGAGTGTGAAACTGGGCGAATTTGATATCTAGTACCGACCACGACCAACGATAAAGGGCCAAACACTGGCCGATTTCATCCTCAAATGTACTTTACCTACGTCGTTCGAAGACCAACTTCTCGACCCTCAAGAAGAGTGGTCGACCCCAGAGTGGACTAGTCATGTTGACGAATCATCGAATTCCTCAGAAAGTGGCATCGGGCTTATACTTATAGGACCGAACGATTTTAAGGCAGAATACGCCCTCCGGTTCGATTTCCAGGCCACCAACAACCAAACAGAGTATGAAACCTTACTAACAGACCTTCAGATCGCCATTAATATGGGGGCATGGAATGTCAGGGTGTTCGCGGATAGCCAGTTGGTCGTTAAACAAATCAAGAGGGTCTATGAAACCAAAGACCCAATCATGGCTAAATATTTGAGTAAACTGCGCGAGACGATGAAACAATTAGGCAAGGTTGACATCCAGCAGATCCTTTGGTCAGAGAATGCACGGGTTGACACTCTATCGATTGCTTCCAGCCGAATGACATACATCAGATCGACCCATATCCCAATGGGAGCAAGCTCTCCCTATAGATCGGTCTCTTAGTTGGAAAGACCCCATAAAAGAATATCTAAGGTGCGATCGTCTGCCAGAATCCCCGAGGGAAGTAATGAAATTGAAACGAAAGGCGGCACACTACGCCATAATTGATGAGAACCGAAAGTCATTTACTCATCTGTATCTGCGGTGCCTAACTCTCGAAGAGGGGGACTATGTCCTCCGAGAGATCCATGAAGGAATCTGTAGCAATCACCTGGGTATTCGAAATCTAGTTTATAAAATTCTTCGTCAGGGATACTACTGGCCAACCATGAAGGTCGATTCTGATAACTATGCGAAACAATGTGATAAGTGTCAATGCTTCTTCTCAGTGCCTCGATTCCACCGAGCTCAACCCTATATCTAGCCCCTGGTCGTTTGCCCAGTAGGGCATGGATATCCTCGGACCGTTTCCCCCGGTCACAGGGTAGCGAAAATTCCTTATAGTAGCAATCTACTACTTCACCAAGTGGATGAGAGCCAAGCCTTTAGCACAGATCACAATAGCTAAGACTCAATCATTCGTGTGGGCTCATATTATCACCCGATTCGGCATACCGCATGTCCTTATCACTAATAACGGAAAGCAATTCGACAACAAGCACTTCCGGGAGTTCTGTGATAAACTCGAGATTCAACATCGACTCTAATCCGTTGCTCACTCACAAACTAACAGGCTAGCTAAAATAACCAACTGAACGATCGTACAAGGGTTAAAGACGATATTAGATGATGCCAAGGGGAAGTGGGCTGAAGAGTTTTACGGTATCCTCTAGTCGTATCGCATTACACCCCGAAGAGCAATGGGAGAAACACCGTTCAGCTTAACTTATGGAAGTAAGGAAGTCATACACATGGAGATAGGTATTCACTCACTTTGGGTAACCTCAATACGATGCTGGGCAAAATGAACGTATCCTGCGTGAAAGACTGGATTTGCTTCCAGAGTTACAAGAATTCGCATCGGCACGAATGGTAATCTATCAGCAACAAATGACATGATATCACAATCGTAGAGTCAAGAACTGAACGTTCAGACTCGGTGAACTGGTACTAAGGAAGGTGGAAGCTACTGGTCAACCCCATCCCGGGGTCAAGCTCGCTCCTAACTGGGAAGGTCCATATCGAGTACGTTCCGTGGTTCGACCGGGAATAAATCGCCTCGACAATCTAGATGGATCGGCAGTGCCTAGGACTTGGAACTCAGAAAACCTATGCATATACTATTAGTAAACTTCAGAACCATCTAACAGCAGGAGGAACCGACCCAGAGAGAATCAAGCGATTTTTTCTATCACTCGGTGGGCCTAAGTTGCCCAACTTCTATCGTTCGTACGTGTCGTCAATAAGGGATGGAACTCCCTGAACAGATGGACGCGGCCCCTCTATCTAAATATTTCCTATCGCTCGAAGGGGCTAAATTGCCCAACTCCTATCGTTCGTACGCATCGTCAATAAGGGATAGAACTCCTCGAACGGGTGGATGCGGCCCCTCTAATCGATCTTACATGTCGTCAATAAGAGAAAGAACTCCCCGAATGGGTGGACATGAACCATATATCTAAAAGTTATCGGTCGAGCGTGTAAGAGACGGAGTTTCCCGAATAAATGAGCGCGATCCCTCAACCTAACTACTGAATGTCTGGTGGCTCGAAAGGCCGGTATTACTCAACATCTCAGTATGGAGCCAGAAATTAGAAGCAGATCTACTGTGATGAGAGTTGAAGAAAGTGCATAGTAAGACAAGAGAACAAAAGAGGACAAAGACAAAATTCAAATAAGTAAAGCATAACCTTTTATTTATCCTTATACAGAAGATACATTCGTTTACTTGAGTATGTATACAAGTCTCTGGGTCAGACCGATTATAGCTAGAAGAACATAACAAGGTCACTCAAAGATACCAATACCACAGTCCCTATACTGGAAAGTACAAACCTAAATGTAGTGCTAGGGACAGAAGAAGGCAAGCTCGGGTCCGACCACCCCCAAACATCCCGAACCTGACCTACCAATCGAAAAACAGTACGAGAGACATTCCCACCGCATTTGGATGATGGAGACGAACCAGGACAGATCATCCAAGGTGGTACAAGACGCACCCCCGTTGGTGATCGATGATCTCACTATACCAACCGAATAACGGTCGACATAATAAGATCTCATTCCGATGGTCCCCTTCCTTAATGAGACATCATTCCAATAGAAGTTACTCGAGCCATAGAGCTTCGCATACCAAAACTCTTCACAAGGAAACTCCGGAAAAAGAGCCACTCTCAGAAAAACTCCTAAAGAGAGGGAAAAGCCTCAATTCTTTGCGAAAGAAAATAAATGTCCGTCGTAGCTATTTATAATAGTAGAGAAGCAGGCTCTAATTAACTCAGGGTAGGTGAAACGGATCATCGAGAATAGCCTGACATAAATAGAGGAATAAATTGTCTTCAATTCCCTATGAAAAGGGTCACTTCCAATGAGACACACCCGCGTTTGTGGCAAGAAGGTAGAAAAGATCAGGACGAACCTAGCACCCCTATGTTTCTGTAACGTATTGAGCACGCCTTGCCCCAATAGGTCTCTACTCATGGCATTTCTTTATCAACATGAGTCGAGGCAAATGATGAGATATAGCTCAAGGCCTAATTAGAAAGGCCAGCTCTCGAAAGGCCCATACATAAGGCCTACAAATGACAACTACCAATCGATACTCAATATTCCTTATGACTATTTACCGAAGAGCCTTAGTCGCTCAGATCTCCCGAACGATAGGGTCTCAGTCGTCCCTAACGTGATTCATCAAGCAAAGACAACCGTCCCGATCGGGTATTCAATCGTCGGTCCTTTGAGCGAACGAACTATGAAGACCCTTTATCGGTCGAACGACCAATCGATAGCCAATAGTCCTAACAATTGCAAGGAATGTCAAAATATCCTAATAGATCTGATTTCCTAATTGAAAACAGTGTATTTAGGATCTTTCAGTTAAGAAAAAGACCCCATCAGAAGACGAAAGTTCCTCAAAAAAGAAGAGAATCACAATCAATTCGGAATATCGAATTCCCAAAATTCTGGATTGGCTAAACAAGGAAAGTAGGGTTGAAACACTCCAGCGGCGTACGAGTCTCGCATGTATGAGATATCTCAAAACCCTCCAAACCAGGTACGCTCGCTCGGCCTCACACGTTGGGCACACTGATCACAGGGAACCACTCCCTTGGGCTCAAAGTCTATTTTCTCTTTCATTCGAAAACCACTCTTTCTGACTTGAGCGTCGGAATCTCCCTACCGGAATACCCTCCGACGGTTTTTTGTAGGTATTATATCCCTCATGACGGCGATCATTTAAATTTACAAGGAGTCGGTATCTGTAGAGTCACAATCCACCTCCAACAGTTTGGCACCGTCCGTAGGAAACATATTGATTTTTTAAAAACTTGTGACGATGTCTACTACAATTATCTCCAGCGCAATGCCAGCCAAGAGAAGAAGGCTAGTCATAGGCTTCGATGATGATGATTTGTCAGGGGTAGATCTCCGCCGTGATGACCTCATAGTCATTACCCTCAAGATAGAATTTCACACCGTGAAGAGGGCTCTTGTTGATCAGGGGGCTGACTATGATCTCCTTGGAACGCCTTCTGCCTAATGGGTCTCGATCCATCTCACCTCTTGTCGCCTATTGGGACCCTTAGAGGACTCTTAGATGAGCCCACATATCCCAAAGGTATCATTTACCTTCCCGTAAAACCCTTCAATCATGCGACCACCCAGATCTTGTTCCATATAGTGAAACTTTACTCTCCCTATAATGCCATCCTCGGAAGGCCCAGTCTAGACGAATTAGAAGTATTGCCAAGCACAAAACACATGAATGTGAAGTTCAGAACACCGCAAGGGGTAGCCACCATACGTAGCGATCCTGATTCTTATATCCTCTTTGCGATTCAAGACGCGTAAAATGTTTTCCCAATCAATGCCCTAGAACCTAGGGAAGCACCGAGCCAAAATCAAAACCCGAGCCAGGCAAAGAATCGACCAAGATCCCTTTAATAAGCGACCCCGGTCAAACCATCCGGATAGGGACCAACCTATCACATTCTTTGTGAGAGGCCTTAGTCGCCTATCTACAACGACATTCCAAAGTCTTTGCTTGGACCCCGGAAGACATGCTAGGCATAGATCCATCCGTCATAACCCATAGGCTAACAGTCAATCCTAATTTCAAACCAGTGAGACAGAGAAGGATGGTATTCGCTCTCGAACGCCAATGCGCCATACAAGAAGAGGTTCAAAAGCTGCTAACGGTTGGGTTCATTCGGGAAGTCAAGTATCCCGAGTGGTTAGCTAACGTGGTCTTGGTAAAAAAGGCCAACGACAAATGGAGGATGTGTGTAGTTTTCATCGATCTCAACAAAGCAAGCCTGAAGGATAGTTATCTGCTCTCCAATATCGACAAGCTCGTAGACAACTCTTCAGGACACTAGCTTTTGAGTTTCATGGATGCCTATTCTGGTTACAATCAGATCAGAATGACACACGAGAATGAAGAAAAGACCAGCTTCATCATCGAGTTCGGCACGTATTGCTACTAGGTCATGCCCTTTGGTCTAAAAAACGCTGGAGCCACTTTTCAACAACTGATCAACACGAACTTCAAAGATCAGTTAGGCACAAACGTTGAAACCTATGTGGATGACATGCTAGTCAAAAGCATCACTGCAGAAGCCCATGTTGTAGACCTTGAAGAAACCTTCCAGACATTAGAACAATATAACACGCAGTTGAACTTGGCGAAGTATACCGTTGGGATCGCCTCTGGGAAGTTCTTACGCTTCATGATCACCGATCGAGGGATAGAGGCCAATCCCGAGAAGCTACAGACAATATTGGATATGTCGCCTCCCCAGACATTAAAAGAAGTACAGCGTCTTACTGGTCGGATAGCGGCTCTGAGCCGGTTCAAGTCCAGAGTCGCGAGAAATACAACTCTATATTTGATGCTTTGAAGAAGTCCCGATGGTTCAAATGGATATCTGAATGTCAGATAGCCTTCAAATGACTAAAAGAATACCTTATGAGTCCACCACTACTTTCGCAGCCCATCCCCGAAGAAGAACTTTACATATATCTTGTCATCTCCGAATGAACACTCTGCTCTGTGATGGTATGACAAGAATCCACCGCACAAAAACCAGTCTACTACATTAGTAGGATATTAAAGGAGTCCGAGATCAACTACCGACCAATCGAGAAGGTAGCCTACGCCATAGTCATCTCAGCAAGATGCCTTCGACCGTACTTCCAGGCCCATACCATCGTGGTGTTTACCGACCAACCACTGAAGCAAATCCTCCAAAAGAGAGACACTTCCGGTTAGCTTATCAAGTGGAGTGTGGAACTAGGCAAATTCGATATCCAGTATCGACTGTGACCAGTGATAAAGGGCCAAGCACCGGCCAATTTCATCCTCGAATGTACTTTGCCTACGACATCCGAAGACCAACTTCTCGACCCTCAAGAAGAGTGGTCGACCCCAGAGTGGACCATTCATGTTGACAGATAATCGAATTCCTCAGGAAGTGGCATCACGCTTATACTAGTAGGACCGAATGATTTTAAGGCTACGTCCTCTGATTCGATTTCCAGACCACCAATAAATAAGCAGAGTATGAAGCCTTACTAACGGACCTTCAGATCGCCATTAATATGGGGGCACAGAATGTCAGGGTGTTTGCGGATAGCCAGTTGGTTGTGAAACAATTCGAGAGGGTCTATGAAACCAAAGACCGAATCATGGCTAAATATTTGAGTAAACTGCGCGAGACGATGGAACGATTAGGCAAGGTTGACATCTAACAGATCCTTTGGTTGGAGAATGCACGGGTTGACATTCTATCGAAGTTGGCTAGTTCCAATTCAGTTGTTTCTAGCCGAACAGTATACATCGAAAGCCTGCCATATCGCAGCATCGACGAGCCCAAAGAAGCTCTCCCTATTGATCGGTCTTCTAGTTGGAAAGACCCTATAGAAGAATATCTAAGGCATAATCGTCTGCCAGAATCCCCGAGGAAAGCAATAAAACTGAAGCGAAAGGCAGCACACTACTCCATAATTGATGAGATTCTCTACTGAAAGTCATTTACTCATCCATATTTGCGTTGCCTAACTCTCGAAGAGGGGGACTACATCCTCCGAGAGATCCACGAAGGAATCTGTAGCAATCACCTGGGTGCTTGAAATCTTGTTTATAAAGCCCTTTGTCAGGGGTACTACTAGCCAACCATGAAGGTCGATTCCGACAACTATGTGAAACGATACGACAAGTGTCAACGCTTCTCCTCTGTGCCTCGACTACCTTCCACCGAGCTTAACCCTCAATCTAGCCCCTGGCCATTTGCCCAGTAGGGCATGGATATCCTCGGACCATTTCCCCCGGCCACAGGGTAGTGAAAATTCATTATAGTAGCAATCGACTACTTCACCAAGTGGGTGGAAGCCGAGCCTTTAGCACAGATCATAGCAGCCAAGGCTCAATCATTCGTGTGAGCTCATATTATCACCCGGTTCGGCAAACCGCATATCCTTCTCACGGACGTCGGAAAGCAATTCGACAACAAGTACTTCCGGGAGTTCTGTGAGATACTCGAGATTTAACATCAATTCTCATCGGTTGCTCACCCACAAACCAACGGGCTGGCTGAAATAACCAACTAAACGATCCTACATGGATTAAAGACGATGCTAGATGATGCCAAGGGGTAGTGGGCTGAAAAGCTTTACGGTATCCTCTAGTCGTATCGCACTACACCTCGAAGTGCAATGGGAGAAACAACGTTCAACTTAACTTATGGAAGCGAGAAAGTCATACCCATGGAGATAGGTATTCACTCACTTCGGGTAACTCAATACGATGCTGGGCAAAATGAACGTATCCTGCGTGAAAGACTGGACTTGCTTCCAGAGTTACGAGAATCTACATCGGCACGAATGGCGGCCTATCAGCAATAAATGACACGATATCACAATCGTAGAGTCAAGAATCAAACGTTCAGATCTAACGAACTTGTACTAAGGAAGGTGGAAGCTACTGGTCAACCCCAGTCCGGGGGCAAGCTCGCTTCTAACTGGGAAGGTCCATATCGAGTACGTTCCGTGATCCGATCAGGAACGTATCGCCTCGACAATCTAAATGGATCGGCAGTGCTTAGGACCTGAAATTCAGAAAACCTACACATATATTATCAATAAACTTCAAAACTGTCTAACAGTTAGAGCAACAAACCCAGAGAGAATCAAGCGATTTTCCTATCGCTCGGAGGGCCTAAGTCGTCCAGCTCTTATTATTCGTACGCATCGTCAAAAAGGAATAGAACTCCCCGAATGGGTGGACGCGGCCCATCTATCTAAAGATTTTCTATCGCTCGGAGGGCCTAAGTCGCTCAGTTTCTATCGTTCGTATGCGTCATCAATAAGAGATGAAACTCACCGAATGGTGGATACGGCCCTTTTATCTAAAGATTTCTTATCGCTCGGAGGGTCTAAGTCACACAACTCCTATCATTCGTACGCATCGTCAATAAGGGATGAAACTCCCCGAACGGGTGGACGCGACCCCTCTAATCAATCGTACGTGTCGTCAATAAGGGAAGGAACTCCCCGAAAGAGTAGACACGACCCTTATATCTTAAAGTTATCGGTCGAGCGTGTAAGAGACGGAGTTTCCCGAACGAATGAACGCAATCCTTTAACCTAACTACTGAACATCTGGTGGCTCGAAAGGCTGGTTTTACTCAACATCTCAGTATGGAGCCTGAAATTAGAAGCGAATCTATTGTGATGAGAGTTGAAGAAAACGCATAGCCAGACAAGAGAACAAAAGATAACAAAGACAAAATTCAAGTAAGTAAAGCATAACCTTTTATTTATCCTTATGCAGAAGATACATTCGGTTACTTGAGTATGTATACAAGTCTCTAGGTCAAATCGATTATAGCTAGAAGTACATAACAAGGTCACTCAAAGATACCAAAACCACAGTCCCTACACTGGAGAGTACAAACATAAATGTAGTGTTAGAGACAGAAGAAGTCAAGCTCGGGTTCTGCCACCCCCAAACAACCTGAACCTGACCTACCAATCCAAAAACGGTACGGGAGACATCCCAACCGCATTTGAATGATGGAGACGAACAGGGACAGATCATCTTAGGTGGTACAATACGCACCCCCGTTGGTGATGGATGATCTCCCTATGCCCACTGAATAACGGTCGACATAATGAGATCTTATTCCAGTGGTCCCTTTCCTTAATGAGACCTCATTCCAATAGAAGTTACTCGAGCCATAGAGTTTCGCATACCAAAACTCTTCACAAGGTGACTCCGGAAAAAGAGCCACTTTCAGAAAAACTCCCAAAGAGAGGGAAAAGCCTCAATTCTTTGCGAAAGAAAACGAATGCCCGTCGTAGCTATTTATAGCAGTAGAGAAGCAGGCCCTAATTAACTCAGGGTAGGTGAAATGGATCATCAAGAATAGCCTGCCATAAATAGAGAAATAAATTATCTTCAATTCCACATGAAAGGGTCACTTTCGATGAGACACACCCGCGTTCGTGGCAAGAATGTAGAAAGGATCAGGACGAACTTAGCACCCCTATGTTTCTGTAACGTATTGAGTACACCTCACCCTAATAAGTCTCTACTCATGGCTCTTCTTTATTAAGAAGATCATGAGTCGGGGGCAAATGATGGGACATAGTTCTAGCCCTAATTAGAAAGGCTAGCCCTCGAAAGGCCCATACACAAGGCCTACAAAGGATAGCTACCAATCGATGCTCAATATTTCTTATGACTATTTACTGAAGGGGCCTCAGTCACCCAAATCTTCCGAATGATAGGGTCTCAGTTGCCTCGAAAGTGATTCATTAAGTAAAGACGAACGTCTCGGTCGGATATTCAATTGTCGGTCCTTTAAGCGAATGAACTATGAAGACCCTTTATTGGTCGAATGACTAACCGATAACCAACAGCCCTAACAATTCCAAGGAAGGTCAAAATATCCTAATAGATCCGATTTTCTATTTGAAAGCAGCATATTTAGAATCTTTCAGTTAAAGAAAGGACCCCATCAGAAGACGAATGTTCCCAAAAAAAAGAAGAGAATTACAATCAATTCAGAATATCGAATCCCCAAAAATTTTGGATCGGCTCAATAAGGAAAGTAGGGTTGACGTACTCCAGCGGCGTACGACTCTCGTTGGTATAAGATATCTCAAAATTTTTCAAACCAGATACGCTCTCTTGACCTCACACATTGGGCACACTGATCACATGGAACCACTCTTTTGGGCTCTCAGTTTGTTTTCTCTTTTATTTAAAAACCACTCTTTCTGACTTGAGCGTTGGAGTCTCCCCGTCGGAGCACCCTCTGGTGGTTTTTAATAGGTATTATATCTCTCATGACTGTGATCGTTCAAGTTTACAAGGAGTTGATATCTATGAAGCCATAACCCACCTCCAACAAGTGGTGATGATGTCCTCAATCTTTGTCGATGGTGAAGATGTTCTCCTTCTCTATTTTCTTCTTTGGCTAGATTAAATCAAATCGTGCATTAGCAACTATTGGAAGACTTGAGAAGAAAGTTGGAGGAAAAAAAGATGGTGAAAGAAGATAAAGAGTCATTGATTGAATAGAAGGTCAAAGAATTGGCCAAATATTTTTCTTAGATTTGCGATATGGGTTTGGGCTAAAACTCATGTTTTTACTTGGATTTCATAAACCCCTTATTTTAAGGATTTCATTTCCAAACCTCCATTCTCATTCTATTAATACAAACAACTCATATGGGTTTCAATTTGATTCTTGATTTTCAATCTTTTTAATCAAACGACCCCTGAGTTCTTAGCTATGCATATGTTTTTTAATGCAAAATTCAACATATGACACAAGGAGTCCAAAAGATATGTGAAAATATACTTTCAATGATTTCTCAGGCACCTTTGCAATTGATAATATTATCAATAATTATTTGAACTACCAATTCATTACTAAGTTCATCAATTACCTTTCTTATTAGTCAACAATGAAATACTTATCCTTTGAACAAGCTACAACTTTGAGAAACATTGGTCCATTTTCATGAATGACTATAAAATTAATTAATGGCCTTCTTTGGGGTTACTCCAGCAATTACTAACAATACTAACACCTTTCTCTAATCATATGCCTGTACTTGATTCCAACAATCTTTCTAAATTTGCTTTCTATTGTTGAAGAAGTGTATTTCTCAATTTATTATAACCTGAAAGCAAATATCCACCTAAGGACTGATTAACAGTAAATATAAAAACACTTACATAATATGGATTTTTAGAAAAAATAAATGATAAACCCCCAGTACAGAATATTTTTGCAATATCAGCATCAAATTTTACTCGATTCTCATGTCAAAAGTTTACCACTAGGCACATCATCAACTCTTCTCTTCTTTGAAAACTCAAAAAATCTTGGTTCAGTTAAATGTAACAAATGACTCGAATCTCTAGATGTATGGGACAAAGGCACTTATTTAAATTGTGAGAGTGAAATGTTTTTTACAACTTCATTTTCAAGCTTTTTAATATTTGAAATATTTTCTAGTATCACCTTCTTGCAAATACTAATTCATTTTCCACTGATTTTTAGAAGATGAACTGTTACTCTCGTGTATGTTCTTTGTTTTCTTCATTATAAAAATTATATAATCATCGCAAATTACTTCCACCATCTTCTATTTTTTTTTTTTTCAATTTTAGTCAAATATTTTCATAAATGACTACTCTATTCATTTCTCCATGCTGAGGAAGGCACGCTACTACTCTTGAAACTAGAATTAAAATTTGAAAATGTCATAAAATAAATTATAATCTAATAGAAAAAACCAAAAATAAGATATCAAGATTCAAAAATTTAAATTGTTAAAAAAATATAGACAAAAATTGTTCATAGTGAATCTAATAAAAAGAAATTAAACAACTAAATAAATAATAAATCAAATTTAAATAGAAACCCTAAATATATTTTTAAAATTAAAATCTAAATTATCATAGAAAATATGAACTACTAACTTAACAATATGATAACAATTTAAAATTATTTCTAACTTTAATTGATAAGCCTAAAATACTAATTAAAACCTAAATTAATATTAATTTTTTTTAAAAGTAAATCTGAAATTATAAAATTAAAATTATGAATGATTAATAAAAAATCTAAAATTTAAAAGAAAAATATCATAAAATACTTAAATAATACTATAAATAATAAAAGTAGTTCACATAAAATAAAATAAAAGTACCTTAACAGAACACATCCAAATTATTTTCAATGTTAATCTAATGACAATCATTGTATGTTTCCTGATTATTTTCTAGGGACATTTGGTTCACATTCAGGAATTAGAATCGGATCGGAATCAAAGATCTTGGAAATTGAATAAAAAAATTGATTCTGATATCACCTATTTGATTCAAATTCAGGAATGAATATAATTATCATTGTTGATACTTGATTTGTACATCTTTCAGAATTTGAATCATTAATTATCAATTTTGCCCTTGATAAAAAAAATTTTTATGATTCAAAATGTTTTTTTTTTAATTAAAGAAATAGAAGCATTGCTACTTATTGCATCTAATGAGATGATTTTATTACTAAAAATAAAAGTACTAAATTCAAAAAAAAAAAGAAATAAAATAAAACAAGTGTGTTTTTACAAGCTAATATTTGTTTCCTTTTTTTTTTTTTCCCGAATAAGAAAGTGAAAACATTTATTTCTTGATTGTTTTTCTCCTTCATCCTTGTTGATGGCAACCGATGACATCGACAACTCCATCTTCATCTTTTTCTTCAATTGCGCCCATCAGACTTCTTCGATGGTTTCAGCAGTTAGAATTTCTGCTTCGATTGGTATCCTTGACTTGACCTTCTTCGGTTTCAATATCTAAATTTAGCGATCAGCAATCAGAATTTCTGTTTCGATTGGTGTTCTTGACTTGACTTTCTTCGATTCCAATCTCTAAATTTAACGAGATAACTTTCAATGACGGAATTTTTGTCACTAAAAAAGTTTAACGACTGAATATTTATTATCATTGACAGATATTTTCGTCGTTGATACCCCTTTTTCTAATAGTATTAACCAAACACATTCAAATTATTGTCATTGTTAATCTAATTAACTTATTTTTAATGTGTTCAATTTCAAAGTAAATGCAAGTTTATCCAAATGAAATTAATTTTGAAATTCGAAGTAAATGCAATTGGAAGAAACATTTATTAATAGGAAAGGACAACACGTGCTCTGTTTTAGAAAATACATTTATTCTGGAAGATATATTTATTAACTTCGAAATTAATGCTCTTCTTTAATTGGAAAAAGAAGAGCAAAGGAAAGGGGAAGAAGCCTCTACTCATGCCCTTATCATAGTACTCTCTTGGCCTTCACATGCGGGATTCTTACTCATATTCATAGAAATTTTAGAAGATGCAATTGATGATGGTAATGGTAGCTAAAGACAAAGAATTGTTCATTTTCCTAATTTTAATTAAATTCAAACTATGCTCTTTCTTGTGTTTGTCTGCAATTATATCATGCAATTGCGAGTAGAATTCTGGTTGGATTTGGAGTTCATTTTGAAATGGGGGTCAAAAGGGGGGATGAGGGGGGGGGGGTTTCCAAACAAAAGGGGGGTTTCTGTTTCCGATGGTATCGAAAATGCAAAATGCAACCTAGCCATCGTTTCCATACATCACTGTGTATAAACATAAACTCAACACCTCTACTTGGGGTAAATCAAAGCACTAATAGCTCATAGTTTAAACACATTTCTCTCCCCTTCAAGAAAGATAAGTTCAGCCAACCTTTGTTATAACAACAACATCAAGTGTATCAAGCCTAGAGAAGCTAACCTCTAAATCTATATGTTTATATTTTATTTTCCCTTATGGATTTATTGCATTTTTAATTTCACAAGGGAGTCAAATTTGTTATCTTAGTCCTTACTCGGCCCAAATGGCATACCCATTATTTTTTTTTTTGCCCTATGATCGGATAGTACAAGCCTCAAGCCCTGTAAAAAGGAGTGTTGTCTTTGCATGCATAGAAATTGTTTTCATCATTGTTTGAGAGAGAATAAGGAAAGGATGGAAATGACTTCGATAGTGATGAAGTTTAAAAAATTGTAATCAGGTTTGTGTTAATTTAGTACAATTTTTTTAGAAAAATCTCAATTTCTTCATCTTTAATATTTTAGTTTCAAAATTGAAGCAATTTTCCACTGAAACGAAATCGATTTGCAATGTTTAATAGGTTAGTCCAAATTGAAGTGAAACTGATGAATGCCTTTGTTTAGAAATCACTTTTTTTTCACTTAAAATTGTCATATATTGTGCTAAAACAAATTTGAAATAAATGAAATTTTGGTTTAGAATTGTGAAAATATTTTCAGAATGAGAGAACGAGGGAGAGAGAGAAAAAGAAATAAAAAAAAGGTGCCTCCCACGAAGAAGCTAAACCAAGCTACTAGGCCTAAAATTAGAATTATACTGATGAAGAACCCTTTTATAAATTATAAATAAATCTCTTCATTTCTGCAAAACCCTTTTATAGGCCTTTTCAGCTTCCTTTCTTCAGAAATAAGAATTCTCGATCAGTCACTTGGTGATCCTCGGGTCGCTCCAATGGCGGGCGTTTCTCTCAAATGTGGAGACTGTGGTGCTCTGTTGAAATCAGTGGAAGATGCACAGCAACACGCTGAGCTGACTTCTCACTCCAACTTCTCTGAATCAACCGAACCCGTTCTCAATCTCGTCTGCACCACTTGCAACAAGCCTTGCAGATCCAATACCGTAATTCTCTCCCTCGCTTGCTCTCTATCTCTCTCTCTCTCTCCCCCCTCGATTATATCTGATTGTGGTTCTGCGTTGTGAATTGTGAAGGAAAGCGAATTGCACACGAAGAGGACAGGACATGCCGACTTTGTGGATAGGACCGCGGAGGCAGCTAAGCCGATCAGCTTGGAAGCTCCGAAACCTGATTTGGGTTCTGAGGAAGGTGCTGGTGCTAGCACTACTAATCAGGTCGATTCTGAAGGTAACTTTTAAGATTGAGAATACTTTTTGATTTGCAATTGATGATGATAGATAATGAAGGATGAATGCTTTCTTTAAGTGCATTGATGTTGTTTTATATTCCATTCGTAGGAACAAATATTGCTTGGGAGTTTTGAAGGGGTGGGGGTCTTACACGGGGAGGGAAAGGAAGGGTATGGGAGGAATGTCTGAACCCCTTCCCTCTGAATCCTCCTCCCCCCATCAAAGGGATGAGTTTTTGAAAAGCAGTCTAGTGTTTGGAAGGAGGGAATTGAAGGAAAGAGGGGGGGGGAAGATAACTGGTTATTTATTTTTTAATTTTTTTTTGGGTGGGGGATCAGAGGGCTTAGAATAGCCTCCTATTAGAAAAGATTATTCCGGGTATAAATACTATGCATGCGGCTAGAATAAATCGAAACACTATTTTACGGGGTGACTACTGATTGTGTACCAGATTGCAGAATTCACTTCATGTTGTTGGTCACGGACCATGAACCCCTCCATGTAACACCATATTCACATGCATGTTCAACTGAAATAAATCAAACATAAAACACAATATTTTTAGGGCTTTACCAAACTTTATGGGTCAACAATCATCATCTAATTCATTCATTCATACCAATCAGCCATTACTATCAATCAATATCCTTGATTATCCTCGTAATCACTCACCATAACTAAATTTTTAACCCAATTACATGCTTGCTGAAACTCAAAACTAACCTCACAATTGTACCACATTAAAGTACCTCTTGGTAACATTCTAACGTTGGGGGCGGTTAGAAAGTGACAACCCTTATCCTCCCTTCATAAGGCCCTTACCAGGCCACCTCTCCTTGGTGAATTCAAGTCATTTTGACCCTCACATAATCTCCTATATTTATAGGAATAACAAACTTTCATGTTGCACAAATTCCTTTTCAAAATTCATTCATATGAAATATTATCTTTCTCTACTTACTATTTTTTTTTTCTTTTCTATAATTTTTATTTTACAAAAAACTCTTTTATATTATTATGTATTTGGATGGGACCAATATATAACACCTCCAATCCTCTCCAACACTCCAAAAACCTTGTAACCTCCAATCGTGGGGGTTTTAGAGGGGATTGATTTAAATTTTGATGAAAAATTAAAAGTATACCAAATTTACTCTCCCCTGTTCATTAATCTCTCTCTCCTTTTTTTTTTCTCTCTCTCTCTCTCTTGATAGAACTCCCCGTCATAAATCTTTCAACGTCCAAACAAGAAGAGTGGATGTTTTGTACCCCCTCCCTTATGGACCATCTCCTTTCATCCCTCTAAAAAATCCCAAACAATATCTTACAGAGATTGAACCCCCATCTCATTCAAAGAAAAACTGCTACATACAAATGGAGGGTTATGCCCCCTCCCCGTCCTTCCAAATAATATTGCATCATCAAAAACTGTTAATCTTGAACTTGGTGAATAATGCTTCATTCAGTTGACGCTGATTTATTTGAAGAAACAAGATTAGGGAAAAATTAGTGATTGGAGATCGAAAAGGATAACTTTTGCGGTATGAAATACATGTGACCTAATATAAAAGGTTCTTTCTTATGAGAAAAGAGAAAAGAAGATTATATATAATGGAGCACCAAGGGGGACAGCTGTCCAACCTAACATTTGAAACACTAATAGTGTGTTTTGGCAATCTCATGGAAAAGGAAGGTAAAGGAAAGGAAGGGAAAGGATGGGAAAGGGAAGGAAAGAGAGGTAAAATTAAAAATCATGTTTGACAACAAAATATGTGATGGGAAAGGGAGGGAAAGGGAAATAAAACAAAAAATCACGTTTGGTTAGATGAGGGAAAGGAAGGGAATATAATAAAAAAGTACACAAATTTACTATTTTTTCCTTTTTGTTTTTTATTAGATTTTTAAAATAGAGGGTATAAAAATAAAAATAAATTTAACATTTATAATTTTAAAAGCGAATCCCTCTCCTCATAAATGCAACGATTTGGTGGAATTGAAAAATTGGGTTTGGAGGGTTCCTATGGAACCCTCCAACACCTTTCCCTCTAATTAATTGTTTTGCCAAATGTGGGTGGGTTCTTTAAAAACCCTCCTTTTCCCTCTCTTTCCCACCAAAACCCTCCATCCAAATGGACTGTAAGTGCATTGTTTGGAATGAGGGATTGGAGGGAAGGAGAGGGGACGGGAGGTGGACAGGAGGTAACATAACCCCGTATTTGTGGTTGGGAGGTTCTTTTAATGAGGGGAAGGGAGTGTGAGAGTTTCAGATTACTTCCAATCCCGCCAACTACTTTAAAATTTGTCCCTACTAATTTGGAGGGTTATGGAAGGAAGGAGTTTAGATTTTAATGAAAAATTTAAAACATATCAAATTCGCTTTCCAAACATGCAAACAAGAGGGGGGATGTTTTGGCCCATTCCTTTCTCTTCTTTTATGAACCTTCCTATCCTCCCCCCCCCCTCAAAACACAGGGATAGATCTACCCTGGGAAAAACATGGCTTCGTCTCCCATTTTCAAGCTAATACTCAGGAAAATGCCTTCAATATCTTCTAACCTAATTCCTGTGGCCATGTAGAACAAACCTGCTGCCACATTTCTTGTCCACCCATTTGAGCTAATCCTGCATTTCAACTTGGATCACTCTCATCCACAATTATGCTCTTTCTACCATGAACCTTTTGACCCACTTCTCTAGCAAGGCTTTGTTAAACTCGAACAAGAGATCTAGCCTTTAATCCTCGACCCATACAGGGATTAACTTTGTAAGCACCTTCCTCCCACTTACACATAGGAATATATATGCTGTAAAAGCCACTTTATATTCCTTATTGAAATGCATTTCAATCTCTATCCTGTTGTAGTATTTCATTCTTATTTTTGGTATAGAAGCAGCTTGGAGAAGTAGAGAGAAGTTAGAAACCATAGAGAAGATGGATGGAAGCATTACAATCCAAGGGAAGGGAGGAAACCAAACAAGACACCTAAGAAGTAGATAGAGAAATCAGTGGAAGAAAAGAGCAATAATCAATGTCAAAACAAAATTTCCATAAGCCTGAACCTAAAACTCTTCCTATATATACATATATATATATATATATCATATAAATGATTTGTTATAGTTTGTTAGTTGGTAGAGTCTTAATCAAATGCAATAATAGTAGTGGAACCAAATTAGACTCCAAAGCAATGGAAAGAAATAGACCTCAAATTATAAAAATTTCTAATAATATATGAACATATTCTAAACACTAAATAGCTATGGTAATTTGTTCTGCATCAAATTTTGATTCAAAATATGGTTTATCAGTTCCTTTAGTCCTGTTGAAGAACCCTTTTTTTTTGTGTAAATAATCTAAGATGATTTATTTTCAATCTATGATTGATCAGAAATGATTATTCCTGAGGTTGATTCCAAGTTGCTTGAGGAACTTGAAGCAATGGGATTTCCAAAGGGCCGAGCAACTCGTGCACTTCATTTTTCTGGTGGGTTTGTTAGCACTGTTTCCCCCCTTTTTTGATTGCATCTTGCTTATAATTCCAAACTGAAGATAAAAGTAAGATTTAAATTGTCTTTTTTCCCATTCAGACATTTATCTGTTTCATATGCTGCTCCTGGTTTATGTCACAAGTTTGAGGACCATAAGGATTCCAATGGGGCGGTTTCCAATTTAGCTATGCTAGTTTTATGGTTCAGAGGTTAGAAAGCTTGCCTAATTAAAATAATGCACTAAATAGCCTGAAACCTTCTTGGTGGTGGGAGTGCATTTATAAATTAATACATTATAATCTTCCTAGTTCACGAAGTAAGATTAAGAGCTGTGTTGGACGTATAGTTAGTGGCTGACTGTGACTACAACAAAGGAAATCAGTAGTTGTGGTTGATATGCTCCACACAGGAAATAGCATAAAACTCTAAGGTCTTGTTTGGATTGTAGGAATCAGAATCATTCGGATCCTTTCAAATTTGAAGCGTTTGAAAGTGTCAAGTGGGTTTTGGAATCAGCATTTAATGGGATCAGATACTGCTCTTGTGGGTTTCATTAAAGTCCGGTGAGGAGGCGGGAGTGAAACCTAGAGGAATCAAAACATAAGAAAAGCCAAAATCATGTAATGAAATATTTTCATGAATTATTTTCTTTGTTGCAAATTTAAATTTCTTCTGTAAAATGTTCATACAATATTAGCATGCAATTTGTAAATATTTTCTATCTTCTGCTTACCAAAAATTAAAAAAAGGTAAGTAGTAAAATTACAAAGTATAATCTGATATGGCCTAAAATGTATTTACAAATTCATCTAGTATTTCATTTCCAAATTCCAGTGCCAAACATTATCAAACATGAGGAATTGAAATCATTCCCAAGGTTAGATTTTATTTCACAACAATTCCAAACAACAGGAATGGTTCTCTGATACTCACTCCAATAAGAACGAGGATTTTTCAGATTCTAGTATCCAACCGAGGCCTAATTTTTTCCTTTATTTATTTATTTTTTTTTTTCATTTATTTTTTTTTTCATTTTGTTTTTCTTTGTATGTATAAATCTGATGATGCCTCATCCCTTTGATATCTTTTCTTTATCTTTTGTTCAAAGAAAAATGTTTTGTTTGTTTTTTGTTTGTTTGTTTGTTTGTTTTTTCAATAACTAAGAATAAATCCATGTGTTTTAGTAAGCTCTGAGTCAGAAAACTTGCAGCATTCATTTCCTGCTTCTTTGGAGAGCTAAAACGACGTGGAGTAATGCAAGTTGCATTATGGGAGGACATTTCTATGCTTGTGATCGAAGCCTGCATGACCAACAGCGTATATATTTGAGCTTTGCAATAGCTTTTAGGCTTGCATCCAACAGTGAAAGTTGGTGGACAACAATGAAAGTTTGTGGAAAGCTTTGCAATCATGCCTGAAAAGTCTTGGGCTTGGTTTGGTGGGCTTGTGAGAACAGTTAACATACCCTAGAAGACAGCAAGAGCAGTTTTCCACGTGTTCAAAGTCATCCCATTCTTATTTCGTTCAAACAGCCCTGGGCAAACACTTTTGAGAGTGACTAAACAAAGTCTGCTTTTAATCTGTAACATGAATAATCCACCTTAACAGCTCCATGGAGTCGTACACAATCATCTGAAAAACTTCTCTTTTTCATTACTTCCTTTCACATTCCCAACAAAGAAATTGATGATGGTTGATTTTGCTGTCTTAAAAAATTTTTATTTGAAGATTCTCTACGTGCATTCTTCTCTTCACTATTACTCCCAAGGTGAAGAAATGGAGCTTGTCTGATAAGCTTCAACATTGCCCTTCAGGTTGAGCCCTAGCCAGCTCTCATCTTATATAAACCTGAGTGGAATTTTATTTTAGAATGGACTCTTGTTGATCCCTTTCTTATAGAAAAACAAATGTATTGAGAAGAGAAAAAAGGGATACAAAAGAATTGGAGGATGAGAATTCCTCAAAGGCTAAAGAGCATACAAAGAAAGCAAATAGAGGACCAGATCTCTCTTCAAATCCTCTAGGCTCTTTGAAGATCCCTAACGCGTGAGACCAAGTGGAATTATGAAAAGCAATCTTGTCCGAAAGGAGAAAAGGACCAAAACCCAAATTTTGAAGATTCAAACATTCTGCTCCATCCTAATGTATCAAAAAGGGGAGCCATAAGAGCATACTTCTAAAGAAAGATGCATTCTCTCCCCCCTCCCTCCCCAAAAAAAAAACAAACCCTCTAAAGAAAGATACTCCATCCTCTCCCTTCTCCTTCGTTGGCCTCAAATGGCCGATCCCAAAATTTGGGATTAAGGCTTAGTTTGTTGTTGTTGTTTAGCCTTACTGATTCCCTTCAGCAACACAGATACTTCATAATCACACATTCGGACATTTTGAAAAGTTTCTATCTTTCAATCTTGGGCATTCAGCTCCAAAAGAATATACTTGTGACTCCTCCCTGTGAAGAGACTAGAAAGCTTCCATCTCCCACTTTTGTCGATATCCAATTTAAAAATGGATAAGCCACCAGTTTAGCAATGGAAATATTGGCATCAGTAATTTGCCATGCATAGAATCCCTGTAAAACTCATCTGGTGAAGCTTCTCGAGTGACCCTTCTAGATGCTTCTCCATATCTGCAAGCTCTCTTGCAACTGTCATTCTTATTATATTTGCCATATTTTGAAATGATAGACCTAATGCTATTTATGTTATTCAGTTTGAAATTTGGGCATCATATACCCATGAAGTTGATGGTCAGTGGTGATTCAATCCAACCTCCCTCTCTCACATGCCAACACTTTTGAGCATAAGTAACCAAAGCTTACATGCACACTCCTTGTATTGGGAGTGATGATGTTTCAATAAGCGGGGAATGTCTCCATGTTTGTGCAAGACTTATCAAATTAGTTTTACTCCTTTGATGCTTGTTTTTTGGTTGGACATGATTTTTAAGTTTGCAATGTGCGCTGCAAGTGTTTTCTTCCTTTTTCTACAACTGTGACCCTCCATATGTGATTTTGTAGGTGCAGGCCTTAAAGTAGTTCAATGGTCATGATTGTTTTACTTTTATTTGGTTAGTGTTCAATCTTGCTCTTAAAATAAAGAATGCAATGAACATGAATAAAACTTCAAAAGCTGCTTCATGGAAGCTTTGAAAAGAAGAAAAATCCCCATTGAGTGAACTGAGCTTTTAAAGTTCAGTGGCGCCAAGTATTTGAACCAGAGCAATCAACTTAAAAATTGAAATCTTGAACTTAAAATGTTGCAATAGAACTATTTTTAAATGCTAATTTGGCAGCTTTGGCTTTAGGCCTCATTCCGTTGTTGTTTGATGTCTCTCAGGCCTTGTTTGATCGTATAGACTAGATGACTTGGGATCGGACTTTACATTGTAGGACAGTTTATACTTGGATTATTTGACCTGGGATTAATTCTTTTGGTGTTTGGTTGATGCCGAATTATTTATTGGGATTAAAACACATCTTGATTATGTTTTAAATCTACTAAAATTTAGGCAAAAGAAAATCAATTTTGGAGTAGTTTGTCTTTTTTAGTTCCTGGACAAAAACGAATGCCACCTCAGATCTAATAGCCCCACTCAGATGAAAAGTCCTTGGATTATTTTAGTTAAAAAAAAGGATAAAAGTTTGTTGGAACTACTGGTCCAATCCCACAGTTTAATGCAACATCCAAAAGATACCGCAAGAGACTTGACTTGAATCGTACTGCTATCCTTCCTGTTCATATCATATGACATAGAGCAATCACTCAGTGAGTGTCAGATATTATTTTTCATCTTTTTTATATATATGCTCATTCATATGATTTGGATTTTTCTTTAATTTTTAACTAAACAGACTAAAATATATTATGTTTATTGATCGGAAAGAAAAAGACTGACCTTTCATGTTAAGTCAATGGGGAAGAAGCATTAGTTGAAATTCTTGTTTCTTTTCAGGAGTTCTTATGCTATATACCAGTTTATTTCATTAAATTTTAGGGCTAGATCTTTTGATTGTCCTTGGTGCTAGGCATATTCAATTGATTTATGCGTTCCTACTTGCTTGTGCTTCTTGCAGGTAATGCATCGCTTGAGGCTGCTGTAAATTGGGTTGTTGAACATGAGAATGACCCAGATATTGATCTGATGCCATTGGTATGGTTGAACTTTGTACTCGTTATTTGGTAATAAGAAAAGGAAAGTGCTTTGTGTAATATTTAAAAGTTCTTGTCCTTTACTTACTTTTAACATTGATTTTACTTTAACGTTTATTTTATTCTGTGCTATAATTTATAGATCTTAGGTCATCAAGAGACATGCATATATACCTGTTCAACCACCTTAGTTTAATGTTGAAAAGTTAATTACATAATGCTTCTAAAATTAGAGATATTCTGTTTCTCTAGACAACACCGAAGATGGTGATTTTTTTTTTTTTTAACTGTCTTATAGGAGGAGACTATATTTATCAATTATTTTTTCTGATTCTCTTGGATTTGCCAGGTAGCTGCCAACACAAAAACTGAAGCTCCAAAACCTTCCCCGACTCCAGAAGAGGTGAAAATGAAAGCACAAGAACTAAGGTGGGTGGCATAGTTACCTTTCGGACATCATGAACCGTTATTTGATATCAATGCTTTTGGTGGAATGTATTTACATGTTTGTGCAAGTGCACATGCTAAGTATGAGAGTGTATTATCCATGACAATTCATTCTTGTTGATTTTTGCTGTTAGATTATAACCCCTTATCCCCCAATAGAAATCGAAATATTTTTTATGCTTTATCTTCAAAGCTGGGGCCAAAGAGGGCGAGGGGGTCAATTGCTCTCCTGACTTCTTGAAAAAAGTACATAGATCCCCCATAATTTTTTAATATTGTTCCCTGAATAAAACATAATATTAATTTGCCTAATAAATATGCATAAACGTTTCAATAACATTCACAATTATAAGTTCTTAAAACCCTTATTCAGTTTCTCTTCTCACAAATCTCTTCGATGATTGTCTGCTAAACTGCTTTGCCCTCTGAATATATATCCCCATCCCCCCTAATTGATATATTTATATTCCCACATGTATACTTTGCCCCCAGAAGTCAATCCTAGCTCCACCATTGGTTGATGTATAGGTGAAAATGCTGCTCCTTCATGCCCACCCTCAAGAAAAAAGGAAGAAATCTAAATAAATTCATGCTTGTAAATTGGCTCTACCTAGTTTGCTTTTCAAGATCCATTCGATCGCTGCCTGCCAGTAGTAACAATAGAAGTCAACAAAGAAAAATGTAAAGCAGAAAAAGTTAAAAAGTAATAACATAAAGAATGAAGGATTCCACTTTTTAACATGCGCAAAGTAAATAAGAATACCTTATGTATCAGTGCTAGCTCTTTCTCATTCTTCTTTTTGGTTTCAAATGCAGTTATGTAGTCTACTTACCAGGCTTCCTCTACCTATGTCCACAACTGTTGAGAAAAGTGCTTTGCGCTATTGTTTGTGGTGTCGGTTCATGACTCTCTCTGTCTTGTATTAAAACTAGCTTGTTAAAGTTATCACTGTGTGAACTTTACTTGTCTCTGAAGCTGCTTTTTATTTATTTATTTATTTATTTATTTATACCTGGTGGTGTAATGGTTTAGATGATTGTCAAAATCGGAAATTATTGGATTCGTTTCAAGGATAGAATTGTAATCATGTAGAGCTTCTACTAAATTTTGAATGCAATACTATACCAACGGAAAATCATATGGCACCTTAACTTTTTGGTGTTGAAGTATCTTCCTAGTACATTCTGTTACATTTATGTACCATTTTTTTTAACCAAAACTTTCTTGAAAATATAAACTTGTTACTTCCTACTGAATATTGGATTAGTTTCACGAGAAGAATTGTTGTCTGGAGCTTCTACTAAATTTTGAATGTATTAGTTTGCCAACAGAAAATCATATGGCACCTTAACTTTCTGGTGTTGAAGTATCTTCCTAGTATATTCTTTTACATTTATGTACCATTTTTTTTATTACCAAGTTCAAGTTTCTTGAAAATATAAAGCTGATACAAGGATCGAAGATGATACTCAGTTATAGATATGACAACTTCTGGAGTGGTCTTCTACCATATAGATGTACCCTAATTTTTTCCCTGTGACATCCCATATTGGAATTCCATTGTTGAACTATGTTTTTACTTTATTCTTTTTAATATATATATATATATATATATTGTTGATTTCATAGCCATGTTTAAATTTCTTGATTAGTTAATTTAAACCCAGCACTTTTAAGAAGGATGCCATTCAGATATGGCAAAAATTCTGAGTGGCTTCAACTACTTATACCTTCTAGAATCTGTCCTAATTTTCTTCTATGAGCTGGCTAATGTGATGCAAATTTTACTATTTCAGGGAGCGGGCTCGTAAGAAGAAGGAAGAGGAAGAGAAGAGAATGGAAAGGGAAAGAGAGAAGGTATCTTTGATATTTCGCCTGCAAGAAAATTACGGTGTCTTCATATCTACCATTTCATAATTTATCCAGACTGAAATACTTCTGTTAGGATCGTGAATGTTTTTTCGTTTCCCCTGTTGTGCTTGATCATATTTAATATGTAACTATTTTTTTTTTGGGGGGGGGGGGAATATTATGCATTCCTATTCCTTTAATGAGCACATAGATAATATGCTTAATTTGTATCCAAATTGCTGGTACAGCAGCACAATTGATGGTTTGAGAAGTAGTTTAAAAGATGTGATGGCTGAGCTTTCAAAAGACAATCAATTAGACATTGGTAATTGCAAATTGAGTTAAAAATGCGCTTCTACACCGGAAAGAGAGAGTGAGAGTGAAAGAGAACAGCACGAGGCCTTGGTTTGGCATTAAATTATTATGTTCTGAGCTTTTTTATAAGTTTGCACATATTGGACGCCTTCAGGGCTTGTCTCTTACCTTCATGCTTGAGTTCTTGAGTATAAACTACGTCATTCCTTCCCCTTTGTGTATGTATAAGGTTCCAATTTCTTTTTACTCCAAGTCCTAAGCTCTCTATGAAATTTTAAATTGAGCTTTAAACAATCATATCCAAAGCTTGTCTCTACAGAAGCAAAGTAGGAACAGTGATGAATTATGATGCAGTTTATCCCTATGGTGAAGATCTAGACTATATGTATGGGTCCATCATGGTGATTTAACTAATTTGTTTTGTCGGCGGAATGCCTGCTTCTTTGCTATCTAGTTACCAATTTGTCTGGTTGACAGAATCAATGCTCTGCTAGTTGAGATGAGCAGCTCAACCCTCTATCCCTTGTATTGTGTGCTTCTACTTATAGTATTCTTATCGTTTTCATCTAACACAAGGACTGACCAGTTTACCTGTTTTCGAATCATGAATTGACATTTGTTCTCCTGTGCATGAGATTCTATTTCTTATGGGGGATGCATACTCGAAGAAATGTTTTGTTTAAGGTTTACAAGTCATTGTTCACTATCCTCTAGTTACAGTAGAACTTTTTTTCTGAGTGTAGGAGAGGATTCGTGTTGGTAAAGAATTGCTTGAAGCAAAAAGGATTGAGGAAGAAAATGAAAGAAAACGGTTTGTTCCTGCATTAGCTTTTATACTTTCTTTGCACCATAATTTTAAGAACAGATGTCCTCTTATTTCTTGCGTTACCACATTTTTAACACAGCTTCCCATTTTGAACATCTCTACTATGTCTCCCAGTATTTTGGCATTGCGAAAAGCTGAAAAGGAGGAAGAGAAAAGAGCCAGAGAAAAAATCCGCCAAAAATTGGAAGAAGATAAGGTCTGAAATTTGCAGATTCTCATTTGCCTGGTATCTTTTCTAATACTAAGAAATTGACATTTTTGTATGGTAGTCATGATCATGAATTACTCTCTTCTACATCCTGAAATGCACGTATTCCAACATTTTAAAGCCTTGGCGTGTAAGTTTATATTCTTGGTGATTTTCTTTAAGAGGCCATCTAAAATATACACTGCTAAAATGAATTACAGGCATTTATTAATTCTAAATTTTATGTCAACAGAATGAGATTGCTGAGAGTGTAGTAAACTCTAATTCCTATACAATGACGCTCCAAAGTCATTCCGAAAGAACCGTTTCACATAACTACATCAGTTGAAAGCTTATGCTGTATGTACAATTATTAATATCTTCTTCCTACTTTTAAATCTTCATAGGCAGAAAGGCGGAGGAAGCTTGGACTGCCTCCGGAAGATCCTGCTACTGTAAAACCTGCAGCACCTGTTGTGGAGGAAAAGAAGGTGATGAATGCTTTAAATAAATCTGTATATGTTGGTAAGCTCTACACAATGCATATTCTGGTTTAAGTTGGTCCTAATACAAAATCTTTTCAAGTTGTAGAGCATGCTGCCAATTAAGCCTGTCATAAAGGCAGAACAAATGCGAGAATGCTTGCGATCTCTGAAGCACAAATGCAAGGTATGAACATTTGCCACTACATCCTTCTCCCCCCCCCCCCCCCCAAAAAAAAATGTTGAGAGGAGTTCGGATTACTGGAAGGAATGGCAGGGAGTGGGAATTTTTTTCCTTCCAATTGTTTCCTCATTTAATTAGGAGGGAAGATAAAGTAAGGAAGGGAATTTTCAGGATTTAGCAATGGAGACGATTCAGATTTTCTCTTGGAAGTGGTGGAATTACAAAGTATATTCAGAGAACCATTGCCTATACTTATACAAGCATATATGCCTAGGCACTGGTTTTTCCCCTCCATGTCTCTGGTCCGTGTGTTCATAAAAAGGGGATTTAACTTTTTTCCTCTTTAATTCCCTATGCTTCTTTGTGTTTCCTTTCAAGTGTACTCAATTCACATGCATTTAACTCAGTTTGAGCCCATCTTCCTCTTTCCTTACCAACTTTGCACCTCTCAGTCCTTGAATATGTGCATGAACACTTGGCTGTATTTTATTGGATAGTGGGTTAAAGCATCTTTGTTCTGGTTAAAGAGAATTCTTGAAGAAATATGCTTAGATGTGGGTTTTATTTTTCTTTTCTAATACAATGTGGAAAACCTAGCCACGCGTTACCAACATTCTTGTTATGGCACACAAGTCTTTCGTGTCTGTCCTAAAATTGAAATAGAAGGTAGAATTTGCAGAGAACTGAATTGTGCTGTGTTGATATGCTGCAAGGCATTTCAAAGAATACTTTTCTTACTTCCTCCCTTCAAAAAATAAAAAATAAAAACTATGAGTATCCACTTCTACTTGACAAAATAACAAGTATTATGGAAAAATGGCTGAAAACTTGACCTACACGGTATTTCATAAATTCTAAAGCAATAAATCTACATCAAAACTTCTAAGATATTCATATAAGAAACAATGTTTAATGGCTTGTATTGTGCTGATGAGGTTCCTTTTTTACAACAAAAGATCCAAACTGGTGCCAAGATGCATAGCACTCTGCCCTTTATATTATCTTTCTTGTCTCTTCCCACTTCTTATGACGTCTTCTAGCATTTTTTATTAAGTAATAATGGAGTCTGTTATACCAAAAAATATCAATCAGGGAAAGAAGAAAGGTTCAACTTAATTTTTTGTTACTTGGTTTCATGTAATTGCAAAATGTGTAGTCGCATTTAATCATGTTTCTCAGCAGTCATCGGAGCATGATGTATTTTTCCTATGAAGCTACTGCTTTTGAAGGGTATTCAAGACTTTTGGCTCAATTTTAGAGCTTCACAAATTTTCTTCTTGTTTGCTATGTTTGGAACTAGGATGATGAAGCCCGTGTGAAAAGAGCATTCCAAACACTTCTAACTTATATAGGAAATGTTGTGAAGAATCCTGATGAAGAGAAGTTCAGAAAAATTAGGCTCAGCAATGCATCATTTCAGGTGAGGAAGAACCACTAGTTTCATGTTTGAATGATCTTTTCTTCCGTGATTTACAGATCTTAATGATGCATGGCAATTGATTTTATTGTGGGTACTAACCAATCTTTTATGTTCAACCATTAATACCATGATGATATTAGTATCAAAACTCTAAGCTGTTTTTTTAACCTCTACCATTTATTTCAAGATGCTCAGCAAGTAGTTCGAATCATTCTATTCACAAAAACTAGGGCGTCTCTTTTTTTTTTTGCGCCAAGTACAAGGAGTGGCGGGGATAACCATGTTTAGTCAGATAGTTTTCAAATTTTTACAAGGTTTTCAAATGCAGACTGGAAAGAGATACTGGTTCATGGGTCACTAGTTTTTAGATTTTTAACAAGGTTTTCAAACCCAGACAGGAAAGGGATACTGGTTCATGGGTTACTAGTTTGGCCATAGTCAAACAATTGGTCAAACACATGATGTCATTATCGCATTATAAATAATAGTATCAAATTTTCAGTAACACATTTTTTGAAAGACAGCATTGTTAGTTCATGTGCTGGATGTTTATTTTCATTAAATAATTAAAATTTGAAAGAATTCATGTAGTACAACTTGAAAGCCGAATCAGCAAGTCGGGTCCAGTTCCAAAAACTATAATGTTTTACTTCATGCCTCTGGTATTTGTTAAACTTCTTTCCATGTCTCACTAACAGGATAGAGTTGGTAGCTTGAGCGGAGGCATAGAGTTTTTGGAGCTATGTGGCTTTGAGAAGCTTGATGGCGGTGAGTTCTTTTTTCTAACCCGGGAGAATGTTGACATGGGGGTCCTGAACTCTGCTGGGTCTGAGCTGAACTCTGCAATAAATAATCCTTTCTTTGGTGTTCTTTAACTGAAAAACAATCATCCTTTGTAGGGATTGTTTGACCTTTTTCTGTTTACAAAAGGATAATGTTTATCAATTTCATGGCGGAATTCATTGTTCGAAGAGGACTACCAGTTGTGTCCGTTCGATGACTCTCAAGTCATAAGTTATCAAATCAGCCCTTTCTGGTTTTTTTTTTTTTTTTTTTTTTTGATATAAAGAGATGCAATCAACCTAGATCGAATCGAGAAAGTGAGAATAGAAGTGGAGTCTTTATCGCTTGAGCTGTCCGTGAGCAACAGTGTGCACCATTACTAGGCCCTACAAATTATGCGAATCGGAATTCTTATAATAGAAATCCTTTGGCAATAATATATAAATAATCTTAAATCTTTTATCTATTTTCGAATTAGTTATAAATGGATAATTTTCTCTTATAAAGTACTAAACATGTAATTTTGTTGCAATAATAATCATATAATGGAATTACAAATGGATTGTATACTTCAACCAAGAGAGATTCGTAACAAAGAAAAAGGAAAACAGGAAAAAGGTTAACAATCTTTATTTCTAGTGAAGGCAGAGAGAGAAAAGAATAGAGAAAGAGGCAATAAATCCTTCTAGAACCAAGAATTTTCAAGAATTGAACAAACTATGACCCAAATCTTCAAGTTACTCAAAATCAACATTCAATTGCAAAATAAATAATAAATAAGGCAAAGAAACGTGCATAGGGGGGGGGGGGGCAAGAGAGAGAGAGAGGAATCAATTTTCTCTTTATATCTCCTGAGTTTACACTTAAGGGAGGACAATCTCAATTCTGTGTATCCAGTAGGAGAAACTGCTACCATTAGATAATGATCCATAATTTCATTCTCCATATGATCTCATGTTCTTCGAATACATAATTTTTCTCATATCAAACATACCTATGTTTGATGAAATTCTGTGTACTTTTATCTTACTAAGAATGCTTTGCATATGTTTATATACAAGTTTAAGAATCATAAAAGACAGTATCTAGAAATTTCTAATAACTGCCTAACAAATTTACATTTACATCGGTAATTAATTTAACAAATTTCTTAACAAAATACTAATAGAATAATTAATACATATTATTTTGGTGTAATAAAAATTAATTCATCTAATACCCCCCTCAAACCGGTGAATAAATGTCTTTCATTCCCATGTTGCATATGAGATTTTTGAACTTCTTTTTTAAAAAAATAAAAAAATAATAATTAAAAAAACTTTAGTGAGCACATTTGCAATTTGTTCTCCAAAAGAAACAAATAGGAGACTTAGATTTGTCATGTTGGATCGGGAGACATGTACAATTTTGACCCAAAAGATAAAAAAAAATTCTTAAAACAACATTTGGAGAAAAAAATTCGGTTTCTAACCCAGTATTGTTGTATTTTGAAAACTCAATCAACAGTTTTGATAAGTTGGTCGAGTTTTGAAAACTCAATCAAAATTGTTCATGTACTACTCACAGATTAGTCGAGTATATAACATTCGATCAATACTATTCACACTAGAGGTTGGTTGAGTTTTGAAAACTCGACCAACTGTGAATAGTGCATGAGCAGTATTTGTTGAGTTTTCAAAACTCGACCAACGTAGGTTATTTTTGGAATATGTTTGGTTAAAAGGTTGTTTTAAGAATTTTTTTTTTATTATTTTTTAGGTTAAATCTGAACATTTCTCCTGGATCGGATTATGTACAATACTAATTGGAGACTTATTATCACACATAATTTTCATGCTTTGATCCATTTTCATCCCAAGGGTTAGACTAAATTCTACTTATGCACTTTATCAAGCCACCACATTCTGTTTCTTGCTCCTCCAGGTTATTAAATTGTCTGCAAAAAACATATTATAACTTGTCATTGATCTCCTATCCACTTCAGTTCATGCATAGTTAGCATTAGTATATATTTTTTGAATTAAACCTCCTTTTGCTTTGAACAAAATGCCTTTCACTGAAGTTCCTTTTATATGATGTAGAATTCTTTCCTTTTAGATACTCCTGCACTCTAGAATCATTCCCTATCAAAATGATATAAACAACATATACAAGGAGAGTTGTATCCTTACTGCCATGGGTCTGTTTAATAAACAGTGTGCGATCTCCTCTACTCTGATTGTATCCATTCTGTTTTATTACAGCTGTAAACCTCTCAAACAAAGCCCTTGGAGATTGTTTTAGACCACATAAGGCTTTTTTGGCCAGCATATCTTTCTTTGGTCTTGATTAAAATCATTCCTTATCAGAATGATATCAACAACATATACAAGGAGAGTTGTATCCTTACTGCCACCAATCTACTTAATAAACAGAGTGTAATCTCCTCTACTGTATTTGTATCTATTCTTTTTCATTGTAGTCATAAACCTCTCAAACCAAACCCTTAGAAATTGTTTTAAACGATATATGGCTTTATTCAACCGACATATCTTTCTCTGGTATTGATTAAAATCAGGTGGAAACTTCATGTATACTTCTTTTTTAAGATCTCTATGACGAAAAGTATTCTTTATATCAAACGGTTGCAAGTTCTAGTCATTGATGAACTGCCAAAGCTAACAAAATCTAAGCAGTATTCATCTTGGCTACAGGTGTAAAGGTCTGCAAAGGTCTCCAAGTAATCAATCTTATAAGTTTGAGAATATGTTTTTACTACCAATTTGGTTTTATATCTTTAAAGAGAACTATCAATCTTATATTTAGGTGTAAAAATCCATTTACAACCTACTCGATTCACACCATCAAGTCTAGACACAATATTCCATCCAAGGCTTTCATTTCTTCCTCCATGGCAAGCATCTAGTTCCTGTCCTTGATAGCTATTTCAACAGTTTGAGGAATCTCAATGAAATTAAGGGAAGATAAGAAGCCTTTATGATTAGTGGATAATCGGTCATAAGAGAACCCTTGTGTAACCCCTTTGTGTGCTAACACTTACAATTTTAGGATCAAGTTTTCTATGGTTTTGTTGATGAATATGAACAAAGACAGCACATCCAAAGACATGAGGCTCAAAAGTAACCGGAAGTTAAAAAGTTAGGAAAGGAGGTTTGAAGTGTTTACAAGGGTGTTTTCCTACCAAGAATAGAAGAAGGAAGTCCATTTATCAAATAGGCAGAAGTTAAATTTGTTTCTCCCCACAAATAGTTTGGGGCACTCATTTGGAATAGAAGAGATCTGGTCATTTCTAAAAGAAGTCAGTTTTTCCTTCCAGCTATGCTATTTTGTTGATGGGTATTAACAAATGAAGACTTATGTAAGATTCATTTTTTAAGAAAGAAAGTCCCCAGAAAAGTATTGTAACAGTCTTGAGCATTGTCAGATTTGAATCACTTAATACAGACCCCAAACTGATTTAAAACAAGGTAATAGAATTGTTTGAAAACTATAGCAATCATTGATTTGTCTTTTAAAAGGAAAAACCAAGTGGTCCAAGTGCAATCATCGATGAAAATAATAAATCAACGACATCTATTGATATTTAGAGTTTAAAAAGTACACAAAACATCAGAATGAGATAAAGAAAAGGAGTAGAATTAAACTGATCTTTTATTGGACAAGGTGATTTACAATGTTTAGCAAACTCACAAGAATCACAACATAAAGTTTTAGAACCAATATGTTTGAACAAATGATGAAATACAGTTTTCAAATAGGAAAAGATGGATATCCAAACTTGTAGTGATAAAGTTTTATTTGCATATAGCAGTTGAGTATTTGTCAAATAGATAACTTTTAGGATTACGGTTCACATCCTCAATTTGAACCAGAAAAAAAAGTCATTCTTTTCAGCATATCCAATCATCCTCCATGAATCCTTACTCTAAAAAAATACAATAAGAGTCATCAAAGATAGCATAATTGTCTAATGATTATGTTAGTGTTGGAGATGAATTACGGCTGCACAGATACCAACTCCTTGATGACTCGGTCGGGTATCGTCGATGGAATACAAGACCTGCAAAAACCGCTGAAGGGGGTTCCAACGGGGGAGGTTCCGACGCTCAAGTCAGAAAGAGCGGTTTTCGAATGTAATAAAACAAACTGAGAGCTTTAGAGAGGGAGAGATTCCCTGTGACCGATGTGCCTAGTGTGTAAGGCCGAGAGAGCATACCTGACTTAGAAGGTCTGAAGGTGTCTTATACTTGATGGAGTCGTGTGCTTTCGGGGCGTTACAACCCTACTTTCCTTGCGGAAGAGTCCGGAAATCTCGAACTTAAATATTCCAAAATATTCGCGATTTTTACCGTATGAGAAGTTATGAGATTCGGAGGATTCTTTCCTTATCGGTAAAACCTCAAGAGAACTGTTTCTAAACAGAAAATCAATGGCATGGGGACGTTCTAATCCCTTCTTGGATTTGATTGGATCATTGGTTTTCGGTCGATTGTCAATCATTATGGACTCTTAGGAGTTTGTTCATTCGTTCGGAAGATCAGGGCCTAAGTGGCCGTCCGGAGGGATAAATCCCATTTAATAACATTCAGGGGTTGGGGTGACTAAGCCTCTTCAGTAGATCGATTCGTTTAGGATAATCATTCGGTAGCGCCAAGCTGAGACCATTCAAAGGATGGTTCCATCGGTTCGCCCCGATGGGATAATCACCGCTGAGTCATGAACTTCGTTGTTTGGGGGCTTCTCAATTGTGAGCTTTGTGGGCCCAGACTTCTTCGAACATCAGGTCATTGGGGGACATTCCATCATTTGCCCCCGACTCATGACCTTCTTTAAAGAGGCGTTATGAGTAATGATTGATTAAGGTTATTAGTTTGAATTGGACGAGGCGTATCTAATACGTCATTAAAGCATAGGTTTGCTGGATTTTTTCTCAATCTTTTTTATGAGGGGAGGTTTGTCTCATCGAAAGTGACTTCTTCATGGGGAACCGGAGAAAATCAATTGCTCTATTTATGACGCGTCATTCTCGTCGATTCGTTTCACCTGCTCTGAATTAATGAAGGCCCGTTCCCTTGTGGCTATAAATAGTGATGATGGGTGTTCGTTCCTTCCTATGGAGGATTGAGGTACTTCTTTCTTTCTGTGAGTTCTTCTGTAATGAGACTCGTCTCTTTCCAAGAGTCGTTTTGTGAGATATTTATCGATAGTCGCGGCCGATATTGGATATCGAACTCGCCCAATTCTATGCTTAGTTTGATGAGCCGATTAGAAGTGTCTCTTTTTTGAAAGATCTGTTTCAGTGGTTGGTCGGTAAGCACCATGATATTATGGACCTAGAAGTACGGTTGAAGAGGTCTTGCTGAGACGACCAAGGCATATGCTATCTTCTCGATCAGTCGGTAGTTAACTTTGGATTCTTTTAGTATCCGACTGATGTAGTAGACCGGCTTCTGGGTAGTAGACTCCTGCCTTACCATTACAGAGCAGAGTGCTCGATCGGAGATGGAGAGATACAAATAAAACTTTTCTCTGGGGAGCGGTCGTGAAAGCAGTGGCGTCTCTATTAGATATTCTTTTAGTCGTTCGAAGGCCGCTTAACATTCGGATGTCCATTCGAACTGCCAAGACCTCTTCAGTGCATCAAATATGGGCTTGTACTTTTCACTGACTCTCGACATGAATTGACTCAGAGTTGCTATCCGGCCGATAAAACGTTGCACTTCTTTTAGTGTCTGAGGATGCAATTGTTTAATATCGCCCATATCTTTTTAGGATTTGTTTCTATCTCTCGATTGGTGATCATGAAACCCATAAACTTTCTGGAGGCGATTCCGAAGGTGTACTTCGTCGGGTTCAACCGCATATTATAGCATTCTAACGTCTGAAGGATTCTTTAAGGTCGGCAACATGAGCTTCCGCAGTGATGTTCTTGACGAGCATGTCATCAACTTATGCTTCTACGTTTCTGCCTAACTGGTCCTTAAAGATCGTATTGACCAGTCGTTGAAAAGTCACACCAGTGTTTTTTAGGTCGAAGGGCATAACCCGATAACAATACATGCCGAATTCGGTAATGAAACTTATCTTCTCTTCATCCTCCGGTACCATTCTAATTTGATTGTAGCCGAAATAGACATCCATGAAACTCAAGAGCTGATACCCTGAGGAATTATTTACGAGTTTGTCGATGTTGGGAAGTGGGTAACTGTTTTTCGGACACGCTTTGTTGAGATCGGTGAAGTCCACGCACATTCTCCACTTATCGTTGGCCTTTTTTACCAAGATGACGTTAGCTAGCCACTTGGGATATTTGACTTCACGAATGAACCCGGCCGCCAATAGTTTTTGAACTTCTTCCTGTATAGCACGTTGACATTCGAGAGCGAATACTCTCTTCTTCTATCTTACCAATTTGAAACTGGTGTTGACTGTTAGCCTATGCACTATGACGAATGGATCTATGCCAAGCATGTCTTCCGGAGTCCAAGTGAAACTTTGAAATGCCATTGTAAATAGACAACTAAGGCCTCTCCTAAGAAAGTTGATAGGTTGGTCCCTATCCAGATGGTTTGATTTGGGTCGCCTGTTAAGGGGACCTCAATTGTTTCTTCGGCTGGTTCAGGTTTCGACCTCAGTCCGGTGTCGTCCCTGAGTTCCAATGCATCGATCAAAAAGCTTTCTCGTGCATCTTGGGCCACAAAGAGGACACAAGGATCAGGATCGCTATGGATGGTAGTGACCCCTTGCGGCGTTCTGAACTTCACCTTTATATGTTTCGTGCTTCGTAATGTTTCCAGTTCGTCCAAACTGGGTCGACCGAGAATGACATTGAATGGAGAGAATAGTTTCACCATATGAAACAAGACATTGGTGGTCACATGATTAGTAGGTTTTTCAAGGGTCACGGAAAGGGAGATAACGCCTTCAGGATAGACGTGCTCGTCTGAAAGTCCTCTGAGGGACCCAGTAGGTGGCAGAAGTCGAGTTAGATTGAGGCCCATTCGACAGAAGGCGTCCCAGGTAAGGAGATTACAGTCAGTCCCTTGATCGACAAGGACCCTATTCATGATATGAGATTCTATCTTGAAGGTAATAACTATTGGATCATCGTGACAGGGATCAACCCCTGTCAGGTTATCATCATCGAAGCCTATGACTGGCCTTCTCATGCCTAGATTCCCTTGTTGAGTGCGTAACAATCACCGCGTTATCTCAGCATACGGACATGACCTTCCCATATGTCGGGATAGCGCAAGACATTCAACTCATACAATAATTTTCCAAAATAATGAATTTTATCAAAATAAACAAGTTTGTATCATTTCACAATCAAAGGACACATCCATGTTCCAATCATGCATGCATATATCACACGATCAATGATCCACCTGATCTATCCCTGTTTATACACACATGTAGTTTGGCCTACCCAGCCATTCCAAATCTCGTCAAAATAACTCTCAAATAAAATTCAAAAAAAATCAAAGGGGTGGTCCTCAATTTTTAAGTATTCAAACCACATTTAAATCACAAAACAAATAATTAAAGTTACAAAATAAATTTTCAAAAGAAATTACAAAATTTGTCTCCCATTTAGATCTACTAAGACCCTCAAATCATAAGAGAGTTATTACTTGATGACGTTCAACAAAACAAGGTTCTTCCGATCATCTTAAATGTCTCCGAATCTCAACTAAGTTTTCTTTGTAAAATGGAAGAGAAATGTAAGTATAAAATATACTCAGTGAGTGATATACAAATTGTACAAAAATAAGAATCTGTGTGGTGGATATATAAAAAGTATATTTCTCAAATCATCATAGCATTCTTAATTTCATTCCAATAAAAATAAATTTCGAACCAATATTTTCAAATCATCACATTTCACAATTATCAAAGTTCAGTCTCATATGCATCCCTAAATTTGTATTTTTCAAACCTGGGGTAACCCAAAATTCATGTTCCCAGCAAAGATCTACCACGATTTAGGGTGAGACCACCAAGTGGTTTTAGAAATTCTTATTTAAAAGTGCCTCCATCCTTGGCATTGGTTATAGTTTTCGTTGGTGGTGCAACCAACTATCCCATATCCTTTAGGCGGCATGTTATTTGATCATAGTTATACCGTCGTGCTCGGTTATACACCATGTCTATAAATAGTAACCCTATCACGTCACCCCGTCGAGTCGCACCGTAGCGGGAAACGATTAGTCATTTTTTGGGGTTCAGACTCTCTCCCCAAGCCAATACATGCACCATTCCATTTTCATGTGCTATCAATTCAATAATCATTTCATCAAAAACTAGTATCACAGTGTGCTCAATTTAATAAATCAACATAACACATGAACTCATTCAAAACATAAGGATGCATAGAAATTCAAACTTTATTTCTAGGATATTCCACACACACGAAAGCACATTAATCCAAGAATTTGAAAATCATTTAGAAAATTTAATGAAAGTATTGTTGCTAAAAACAATTTTTCTTATTTTAGTACAAACAAGAAATCATTCACCTCTTGGGAGGGTATTCACTCCCAATTCAATCCTCAACGTTGTTCAATCTCTATTTGAATCCAAATGCATTGTGCCTAAGAAAATGAATACCGAATAATCATTCAATCTCTTGAAATTCTAGAGTTATTCGATTTTCTCTAATTTACTTCAAACCCTAATTCCCCAAAAATTCTGTAATGATTCAATTTCCAGAATTGAGTTTAAAGAGGAGAAATTAAAAACAAATCACTGAATTTTCATTGACTCAACATTACTTTGTTACAAGTTTGATTCGGTTGCAGAGCCTAAAAGCTCCACCCTCAGCCTAAGCTGCCCAATTACAAAGATAATTCTCTCTGCCCACTCTTCACCCTTTCTGACCATTTAATTCTCACTCTACCCATTAGTTTTCCATAACCGCTTTAGATTCCTTTAAGGTTGATGGTTGATGTACCCTTTTTGCATTGGTATACTTTCAGTGTCTTGGATTCCACCTCAGCAGCCACCTCATTGTCTAGCTAGCTCACTGGTGATTTGTTCTTGCCTTTTGATCCTTCCTCGGTAATGATTTGTTCATCCACAGTCTTCATGTAGTCCTTGGTATTGCCAGTAGCTTCTTGATCCTCCCTAGTCTTCAATTGGTCCGCAATGAGTTCATCCCTAACAAATTCACAATCAACTCAGGAGAAATCTTTTAATTCCTTTTCAGGTTCCAATTATTTTACTCTAAAACAATTAACATGTATTCAATGTTAAATCACCTCAATTTCTAGGATTTATAAATATTTTTTTTCCTAATTTTGCACAAACCCTAATTTTTCTTAATTCCAAGAATGTGCGTCTTAATTGCTTCATTTATACATCATTTACATGCATATACAATTATCATTTAAATTTTTCCCAATTTCATCTCATATAAACCCTAAACTTAGATTTCTAAATCAAATCTCTCAGTTAAAAAAATTTAATATTTCAAATTCATGTTAAGGAAATATAAATCTATATTGAATGGACGATATTATCTCTAAAGAGTTCACAAATTTCACCCAAGATAAAATTTTATTCAAACCCTAACTTTCTCTCTCTACAGAATCCCTAAAATTTCAAACATCAAAATTAAATTCATAAATAATGGCACTAAACCCTTAAAGGTAATTAGAAAATTACCTTGATTCGTTAGTTGGATTGAGTTTTGGTGTCCGATTTCAAAAACCCTAAGTTTTCCCCTTTTCGCTCAAACCCTAGATTTTTTTTTCCATAATTTCTTACTTCCCTAAGTTTGATTTGGGTTTCGGAGGGATTAATGGAATGATTTAATGAGGATATTATTTGATTCCTAGAGAGAGAAATCAAGAATAAAGGGAGAGAAAGTGAGAATGCAGAGAGGTTTCGAGGGAGATAAGCAATCAAGAGAAAAATGAAAATGAGTAAGGGAAATTGGCTTAATTCGTATTATTGACAGTGGATTTGTGAAGTTATCATTTTGCCCTTTCTATATTTTAAGTTTAATTGAGGTTTGGAGGGCATTTAGGTTATTTCTCAATTCCATTGAGGGCAGAAGTCGATTTCCTCCTCTACAAATCGATTTCTTTCTTAAAATTCCTCACACACGAATCGACTCATACACTTCCCCCATTCGATTTTCTTCATTTTTTCTTCTCTTCATAAATCGATTTATGACCTTCATGAGTCGATTTACCAAACTCAACTCATAGAAGTGTGCTATGCACACTTAGAAATCGATTCACTCCATTTGTGTATCGATTTGTCTCTCTCTCTATTTGCCCACGCGGTTCCACCGGCGGTTCCACCGCATGAGCTTGCAATTTTTTTTTATATAATTTGAAGTTAAATTACTATTTTACCCCTCTCACAGTTTAAATCTCATTTAAATTTTTGGAGCAATTTGGTCATCTTGAACTCTCACGGTTCCACCGCCCCTCACAGAAGCCAATTTCACAAAATGCCACAATTGCTTCACGTATGTGCACCTCATGGGATTTGAACTCACTCATGGTCCCAAATTTCTCCAAAAAGTTATTAACTACTAAACTATTCAACATCTCCAATATATACTTACCTAATTAATTATAAATCTCCTCTTAGTTTTCAAAAATGAATATAATTTTGCAAATTTTCAAATTTCACTCCTTGAATTTTCAAAAATCAATTTCAATCCGATTTTCTCTATATTTTACAATAAATTCAATAAAAATTATATTTTCTTAATACTGAATTTTCGGTGTTACAAGCCTCTTCCTCTTGGCAGCCATTACGTTGGGATTGACGGTTGTAGATGTCGAAATGAATTTTCAGAAGATCAATCTGTTTCCCACAGACGGCGCCAATCTGTTGGAGGTAGGTTACGACTCCACAGATATCGGTTCCTTGATGAATCGGTCGGGTATCGTCGATAGAATGCAAGACCTGCAAAAACCGTCAGAGGGTGCTCCAGCAGGGAAGGTTTCGATGCTTAAGTTAGAAAGAACGATTTTCAAATGTAATGAAACAAATTGAGAGTTTTAAAGAGGGAGAGATTTCCTATGACTGGTGTGTCAGTGTGTAAGGCCGAGAGAGCGTACTTGACTTATAAGGTTTGAAGGTATCTTATATCTGATGGAGTCGTATACTTTCGGAGCGTTACAACCTACTTTCCTTGCGGAGGAGCCCATAGATCTCAGATTTAAGTATTCTGAAATATTTGCGATCTTTACCGTATGCGAAGTTACGAGATTCGGGAGATTCTTTCTTTATCGGTAAGATCTCAAGAGAACCGTTTCTAAATAGAAAACCAATGGCATCAAGACGTTCTAATCCTTTCTTGGATTCGGTTAGATCATCGGTTTCCAGTCGATTGTTAATCATTGTGGACCCTTCGGAGGTTGTTCGTTCGTTCGAAAGACCAGGAGCTAAGTGCCCATTCGGGGAGATAAATTTCATTTAATAATGTTCGGGAGTCGGGACGACTAAGACCTTTTAGTAGATTGATTCGTTTAGGATAATTGTTCGGTAACATCAAGTTGAGACCATCCGAAGGATGGTCCCATCGGTTCGCCCCGATAGGATAATCGCCGTTGAGTCGTGGATTTCATTGTTTGGGGGCTTCTCAAGCTTAGTGGGCCCAGACTTCTTTGAACATCAAGCCATTGGGGGACATTCCATCAGTTGGTTTATGCACGGAGACTAGATTAGTTGACAACTAAGATACATGTAGAACATTCTTAAGCTAAAAAGATGATGTGAAGAGTATATCATTATGAGTTACTACTTTTATTAAGTCTCTATCAATTACAGAAATATTTTCGATTTTAAAAGGTGATTTTTGTTTTTATTACATAGAGATTTTAAAAGGTGACTGATATGTAGTAAACATTTCAATTTCTTTAGTCATATGGTCTGAAGCACGAGAGTCAATTATCCAAGTATCCTCCGAAACTGTTGAAATATCTTATAGAAGTTTCATAAACTAGACACTTACGCGAGCAATAGAACAAGTGCCAAATACATTTGTTAACAAAGTCTCGATGAATGTCTTACGCCTAGTAATTTCTTCTTTGCTAAATTCTTGAACACTAGTTTTAGCATTTTCTATTCTCTTCGATCAATTGCTTGTTATCGCCTCTAGTAACAAAATCATTTGCTTGACTATCTTGATTGCACTGATTTTGATCTTGTTCTGGGCTTACTCTTTTCCAAATTTGAAGCAGTTTCGTCTAATATGTCTTGGTTTCTAGCCGTATGTGCATTACATGGAATCTCTGTCTCATGTCATTCTCTCATTTTGCCATACACTCTTTTCATTAAAGATTAATGGAGAAGATTACTTGTCAAATTGCTGAACTTTGTACGAAATTCATAATTAAGGCGTGAATTGATTTTGTCTTGTCAATGGAGTCGTGTGGCATTTGAGGTGGAATAGCACTTGGTGAGTTATTACATGTGGCGTGAATTGCCAACTTTGCACTTGACATGTCAGCCCAAGTTGACAGTAAGGAAAAAAAAAAAAAAAAATCTCTCGTTCTCTCTTATCTCTATCGCCACAGCAACTATGGTCGCCTTGCAGTCTAGTGGCGGACCATTCCCCGCCACCAGGTTGCCCTCTCTCCACCTCTGGTGAGCGGAGAGAGGCCCTCAACTACAAGCAACAATTGTAGCTGAGCCTCTTTCTCACCTGGGAAAGAAGATAATCGAACGAAGACTCTAACGGCGATGTTGGCTCCTAATGAAATTTGATGATGATGGCTAAGAAGATGATTGGACGACCGGCTAAGGCGAATCTGGGTGATGGATCGACAGCAAATGGTTTCAGAGTTCCTCAATTCAGCCTCTTCATCTTCACTGCCTTTGAGTCACAGTTGTATGCTCAATTTTGTCATCAACCTTCCATTAATTCGCCATTCTTCCTCTTTGAAGCCGCCATCTGTTCATCCAATATCCACCGAATCTACGAGTTGCTCTGATTCTCCTTTGATCAGTGTTTGTTCAAATCACCTCGGCAATCAATTTCATCGGAGTTCAGCTTCAGTAGCCTTTAATCGTTGTTTGCTCGAGTTCGAATCGCCTTCTCTCTTTGCTCGCTGCCACCTTTCGTTTCATCGAACATAACCATCGTATCATTCATCGTTTACGCCATCCGTCCGGTCACTATCGATCGCTTCATGTTTGCTTTCAAACTCTGCCTTCGATAGTTCAATTCTCCACAGCCTTCAAGTCTCCGGTTGATTCTACAATTCTGTTGTCTCTTAATTTTCATCATTTTCTGCAGTTTTCTATTTGATTCGGCCACTTCAATCTTGTTCCATTGTCGCTGATCGTCGTCACCTGCCTTCGAAGTCGACCGCATTGCCATCTTTGAACACTCCAAGAATACTTATATTCTTGAAGTCAGTCATCTTCGAAGTCGACCTCAAATCATTATATTTTCGAAGTTTAATGAATTAATTACAAATTTCATGCAAAGTTCAAGGGTTTGATAAGTAATTATCTCAAGACCAATGTAGATACAGATTGTTAAGAAGAAGAATATTGTTCTATCATGACAGATTCTCTATTTTTCCTTGGCTTCTAAGATTGAATGAATTTCTTCTAGATTCAATGACTTATCCCTTCCAAGAAGTTGACATCTATTCTCTTTGTACTCTGCATTTAAACATGCCAAAACCGAAATGTTCTCTTTATCTATACAAACTCACAAAACTTCAAAATGTCCATGATGCAGTCCATCTATAAATCTGGATGGTAATCTAATTCCATCAAGAGATTATTCAAGGCATCCTAATACTCTGAAATAGAAAGATCACCTTTCTTTAAATTCTGTTCTTTTGTCTTAGATCATAGATTATCGAAGCATCTCTAATCTTAGAATAACTCTTCCATGTAGCATCCCATACTCCTTCGTTAGTTTTGAGCCACATAAATTTCATGTTCACCTCTCGTTGTGTTGAATGCCACAATCATGACATAATGACTCCATCTTCTATATCCCATTCTTTGAACTTTGGATCATCAAGATTAGGAGGAAATCCTTCTGTATAATCCAGCTTTGCATTGCCTTTTAAGCAGTGTGTAAATCAGTCAAGCCCAATAATTCCTATCATCAAGTCTATAGACTACTGCCTGCATTTGGAAGATCACCATTGCTATTGCTATTCTGATTTCTTAAAGGACTTTGTTCCATAATTAAAGATTTGATTAAATGATAATACAAACAAGAACCTTATCAAAATCCTGGCAATCACTGGGGAATGATTGATTCAAGAAGAAAACAAAGAATTTAGGTTATGAATATCTAGAGAATCTTGAAACTATTCTATTATGATAAAACTCCGTATATTTTCTTATCATTGAAAAAAGTTTTATATTTATTTATATACAAGTTTAAAAATCACAGAATATAATGATTTAAAAACTTATAATACCTTTTTAACAGATATAGAATAGATCTGTAATTAATTACTCTAATAAATTTCTTAAACTATTAATATAATAATTAATACATATTATTTTACGATAGACTACTACACAAGTATGCACCACATATTAGACGATGTTCTCTTGAATAGTGAGTCCCACCCCACAACAAAATTTTAAACAATTACAGTGCACTTGAGTATATATACTCTTATGTCTTTAAGGGAATAATCTAATAGTCACAACTCTTTTCTCTAACTCTATAATTTAAATTCAAATCTTGTACAATAAAAAAAAAAACCATGTACTCTCGTGGGCCAAAAGCTTTGGCTCACATGGCTGTTTGAATGACCCAATACTGTTGCTCACCTATAATAAAGATCCATGCTGCCAAGTCACATCAAAGAAAAAGGGCTTTACTGAAAGAATTATCCCATAAATAGAGTTTTATAGATATTTGAATTGAATTAGTTGGACTATTATTTTAAATACTAGTGGTAGGCACAAAAAAAAGTACAAGAAAAAGGGAAGATGTCCTCTTCGATATTTATCACATAAATCACACAACAACCTATACCTTAATCTCAAACTCTTGAATCTGCTAATCGAGAGATAAATATAATTTTAATAATAATACTAATAAAAATAATAAATAAAAATATATATAAAACAAAGTAAAAATAATAATTAAAAAAAGATTATAAACTTACAAAGGGATTTCTTAATTTGTTTTAATTCTTTTATGCCACTCATTTTTATCTAAAATTATTTTTTTAATTAACCCTTTAGTCATTATATCTTTATGGATACATTGTATCCAGATTTTTAACGGCCTATCTTAACATTTCACTAAATCTTCTATATTTAAACTATCGGTCCTTCTGACTGACGCGTTTTTAAATATTCGTTATACATGTCTGAACTATCTTAGACAATACTAATGCATTTTGTTCACAATTGAACACACGCTCAACTTACTACGTATCTCTTTATTTCTAATCCTATTTTTTCTAGTTTTTTCACACATCCATCTGAATATTTTCATTTCAATTACAACCATTTTATTTTAATGGCCCAACACTCGGTATCATATAATAGTACATGTTTTACAACGATTCTATAAAACTTCTCCTTCAAATGCAGTGGCATTGTGCGATCACAAAAGACTCCAAATGCCTTTCTCCACTTCATCCAACTAACTTGAATACTATGATTCACATTTTCATTTATATTGACATTGTTTTGAATTACGGACTCTAGAAACCTAAAACGTTTACTCATCAGTACATTTTGTCCTTCTAACTTAATCGTTTCTTCATCATTTTGATAATTTCCAATAAACATACATCTCATATACTTAGTTTTTAACTGACTCAATCTAAAATCTTTAGATTTTAGTGTCACTCCATATCTCCAATTTCATACTAATGCTCTCTTTAGTTTTATCAATCAACACTATATCATCTGTAAAAAATATATACCATAATATTTTATCTTGAATACTATTTACAATTTTATCTATCACTATTATAAAAAAAATGAAAATTAATGTCGAGTCTCGATGAAATTCAATTTTAATCGAGAAACCATCACTTACACCCCCACAACTTTTTATATTGATAACAACTCCTTTATACATATCTTTGATGATATTAATGCATCTGACAAAAATTCCCTCAATCAACGCTCACCACAATACGTTTCCAAAAACCCTATCATATACTTTTTCTAGATCAATAAATACCACATATAAATCTCTCTTCTATGTTTTAAATATCTCCATTAAATGTCTTAATAAGTGAATTATTTCGATAGTAAATCAACTTGACATAAATTCAAATTGAATTTTAGACACTAATCTACAATCTCAATTTATATTCAATCTCTCTCTACAACTTCATACAACTTCATAGTATGACTCATAAGCTTATTTCTCCTATAATTTGTTCTCCTATAATTTACACAATCTAATATGTTTTCTTTATTCTTATATAGTGGTTTAAGATTGAAGGTTTAAGATTGAAGAGTATCAAAAGTTGAGTACATCACCATACAACATCACAAAATGAAACCAAAGGAAAAAATAAAATGGTCTATACAATTGCCACTTCGTCTTGGCCAGCGGATCTCGTAAAAAATTACAGTTCTAAACATAGCCTAGCCAATGAGAGTCAAAATTGCCCAAGAGTTATCTGAGGAATACAAACAACACATGCATTCTGCAACATAGCACAACTGGGTGGGCAAGCGCCGAATGCTCACGTGTTTAAACACTCAAATAAACAAAGATTTGAACTAATCACTTTTTTTGGCACTCAAGTTTTGGAATTTTCTCACTATGCCAGATTTCTGTTTATGGCCAAATGAAACAACTTTCAGCACAAGGGCATCAATTTCTTGCTCCTTTTTCTCATACACATAGAAAGCCACAAACAATATTGGAATTCCTGCAATTTAACAGGAAACAAGGATTTGCAATTAGGTAAAAACAACATGAGATCCAAAAAAAAAAGGCACAAATCCATTGTTTAACTAATAAACAATTTATTCAAGGCAACAAATACAATCTGGAGCTTCTCCATGCATATCAGCTGCTAGACAGTAATCCACTTTGCTGATTTAGAAACCATGCTTGGTGGAATGACCAAAATCTAGTTTATTCAAATTTTCATTTTGGTGCTGAAAAGAACACACACATTGTGGGACAAATAAGCAGATATTCCCACATCTAGAAGAAGCCAATGATTTTCCGTAAGACTATTCAGTCAATCCCGCTCTTGGCTGTTCCTTTGCATAACTGGCAAAGTGGATGGCTGATAAGCATTTTAGTTGATGTCTTTAATTTGACTAAAATGACTACCAAAACATGAAACTCTCTAGAGACTATATTGAGAAGGCACCAGATCTTTCTACCAGACAAACACAAGAACATAGACTACTTTAAATTCACATCAGAACCAAAAGACCTGAAATAGAAAAGATGTACAACACAGATATGCTGATTGAATAGAATATTTTTATAGCTTCAGACAAGTGTCATTGAATTGAGAGACAGAGAGTAAACCTATTCGAAATAAGCTCTGCAGAGAAACAACTCCAAGGAAGTTGATAATCAGAAGGAAGAACACAACCTGCTTATTCACCAGAGCAAATGAAATTAGCATGAAAAAAGTTCATCAAGAAGTTGAGGGGAAAAAATCCACTTAAAGTTGATTCAAAGGAAATAGCTGAGAAATCTATAGTGAGAACATGGTTCTAATCACAAAAAGAGAAAAACTAGAAACAATGGCCAAAAAAGATAAAGAAAAAAATAAAGCCACAAATAAACATAACAAGAAATTAGTTCTTCTGGAATAAAATATAGTCCTGGATATTACCATGATAACAGAAGTAGCTCAATCTTTTAGTTTGATTGAGGAGCAGAACAATAATGTCCAAAACAACAAATTGGTGTCTGTAGCTGGAAATCTAATGCTGATATAGGACCTTGTGACCAGTGACAATGTACATTAATTAATGTTATAAGGGTATTCAACCATGGTTGCTATTCCTAGAGAAAGCCGAGCGTATGATGCACCCCAATGATCATTCTTCATGCCAATCATGTACAAAAACCAAAAAGAAAGGCAACACGGCTTTCCTCAAATGAGAAGAAACACATTGCAGATACCCAGTTTAAAATTGGATTCATAGGGAGATGACTTACTTGAAAGTCGTAACACTAAAGACAAGACATTACAAAAAATAATAATAAAAAAGAAAAGAAAAGAAAAGAAAAAGAACATGCCCACCTTGAGAAATAGCATCCAATCACGCCCCTTGCAGAGTGAAATCAGAACATTGACTGTCTCATTCCATGAAGAGGCCACAGACACAGCAAATTGGCTTGACATCTCTTGTGAGAAATGAAAACTTGATGCAGGAATTTTTTCAATTTTGTATCCCAATCTGCACAGGAAAGGTTTTACAACTACTTAGACCCATTAATCCCATAAAAATATGATAATAAACTTGCATACAAGTCAAGGGTTTAGAAACCCATATCAAGTTTCCAGGTTTCATGTTTTCATAAGGTAGTCTATCCATTAATATCCAAAATTACACATAAAGCTCAATTCAGTACGGCATTAATTGTGGGAGTTATTCATGTACTACAAAGTATATAAAAGAAATAAAACTGAAACAAGTTCGGCACATAAATTATTAGTAACATGCTATATTATTGCAACAAAATTTGGTCCCGCACACTTTTTGAACTTGTCAAAACAAATTCAAAGCAGAAAAAAGGCTCAGAGGCTAGACCAATTGATAGGTAGCAATAATTGAACAAATAAACGGGGAGAACAGGTAAACAAATAACCTCTTTCTTCATAAAGCATTTATTATCACACATCAAATTAATATAGCTTCGAATTGCATACATTTTCTGAGGTAATTTGCCATGGATGAACAAAAAGACTACTGCCACCAAGACAAGCCTTGAAATCACAGTAACAAAAGTATCCCCAGATGCAACAAAGTTGTAATAAAATGCAATAAGTACTAATGCCACAGCAAGGGTCTGCTTTTTGTCTTTCCAGAGAAGCGTGTCAGCAACTGCAGAAAAAATCAAAGGAAGATGTATCTTGTCAACAACTCATTGCAAAACAAACATTGCAAATACATGCAACAGTGAGAATTAATTAGATGACAACATGGATAAGCTGAGGCTAAACACGTTATGACACAAAACAAATGTCCTGTTTAATAACTAGCAAGGACAGAATGGGAGTGGTGCTCTCGATTGTATCATTTGGTAAGAACTAATATTAAAAGAAAGACAAAGAACAGTAGTAGTTTTCTTCAAAAACTGTAGCCTAGTGATCAAAGTTACCAGGATTCCTCTACCCACTACTGCATCCGAACTCAATATAGGTCTGAAGCAGTTCACAAAACACACACCACATAAATAGAAAAAGAAAGCTTTTAATCAAAAGAGAAACTATCATATTCCGTACTTGTTTTTCTTTTCTTTATTTGTTATAGTATTGACCAAAATTCATTGTACATATACTTATCAATGAAAATCCACATAAAAACATGTGAAGTACTTTTATTGAAAGCAAATTACCACTAGAAATGGTGGTCAAAATACCTACCCCTACCCCGCATACCACAGTATGTAGCATACTACCTGGACCATAATGAACCACAAACATGTAACATGAGAAAGAGAGAGAGAGAGAGTTTTCATTCCTTCGTCTTCTTAAATAGTTGCTGAACAGGATAAAAGTCAGAAGAAACATTATAGAAATGCATACCCTTTCCTTTTCCAAGATACATGGAAGCCTTAGATGGCCCATCTCTACTACGATGATGATCCCTTCGTAAGTCTGAGTATGATTCGATTGTTTTGTTTAAGCCCTCCTAAAAGAAATCAACAGAAAATGGTCATAAATGAAGAGGTCAGCTAAGAATTTCGAGTCAACAAAGTCATTTGCATCATAAGTACTGATACAGCCTTTGCATGTGCTAGTTGATGAATGCTACACTTTGTTCAAGGTAAAGTATCTAGGACCATATCAAATTCATAGATACATCTTTGGAATGACTTCTATAGGAGATTTCATTGGTAAAATCTAAACAAATTATACCAATGATCTATGCCATGCAAAGCAAAAAAAAAAAAAAATGTGTCCAGAACTATTAGACCTACAAATTTTTCAATCACAGCCCCTTCAGAAACTGATTAAAACCGATAACCAATTACGGGAAGGCATCATCGCTGCCATTCTATTAATTATTTAGAGAAATGTTGTAAATACTCGATGAGAAAACATCGAATGGGAATTTCGCTCAAGCAAAAGTAAACACAAAAAATTTTGTTCCAATTTTGGGGGGGGGGGGGACATTCATCCAATATAATAATCCATATTGAAATGATAATTCCACCTCTTAAGGGAATATCATCTAGTGAAGAGCTCCTGTTAAAAGAATGGTACTTCAGTAGCGATAGAAAAATGTTTTGAGGGTTATTAACTTAATTTTACAAAACTGTGAGCATCAAATTCTCAAACTGGATAATGTTTTGGAAGAAGCAAAAATGTAATCAGTACTAGTATTGTGGGATGGATGCAGTATCTATTTTCATCTCAAGGAACAGAAAGGGACCTGAAGTGATACAATTGGTGCATAGCCAAGTCTATCCTTTGCTTTCGAACTATTGAAAGTTCTGCTTTTAGATAAAAGTCTAATTCTTGAAGGCGTCAACTGTGGAACTTTCATCCCATATGGAGCTAATAATTTGTATGTCCACTCAACCAGATGTGCTATGGGCATCATTACAAAAGCAGGGATCTTTATCCTCGGCCTGCAAACTTCAGAGAATCAGACGAAAAGATAATTCTGATTGAAAATTACATTGTTATTGCCAATCCTGGAATGTGTGTGCGAGAGAGAGAGAGAGAAGCAGAAAACACAAGTACACCATCCTAATGAAGGATATTTGACTAGCACAAATAAATCAGTAGTTACAGCATCTTCCAGAGACATGCAAAATATTACTTTCAAACTCCAGGCTGAGACAAGCTACTTGATAACATGACTACAAAGAATACAACCGCGAAAATGCAATAATGTCAAGAGAAGATTGTGACAATCATCTGCAAGGATATCGAATTTAAGGCAAATAACCATACAAATGGTCAAACATGTCAAAATGAGCAGCAGTAAAGGTCAATTGCAAGCAAATGAGCAAAGAACTTAACATCGGTACATGATAAGTATGATGAAATGAGCCAACAAATACAAAATTTTCTTTTTGCTGGACATCATTAATTGAACAGTTGTTTCTGATATAGTTTTTGAGCCATTAATTCATCTTGTTAATGATTTTGTTCTGCCCAAGTAACAACACTCACAAGCAAAATGTGAGAACCACTGTGAGACTAGTCAGTGCTTGTGGCATAACATACGCTAAAGGCATCACTATTTCACTATTTCGAGTAATTGATGGGCCACTTCAAAACCACAACTAATGATTGAGCAATATTAAGTAAACTTACTCCACATCCAAAACAGGTTACATTCTATTTTAGGGGAATATATGGTCAAGCATCTGCTTGCCTATTCAATTTTCAGAAAATAATAACAAAAATAATAAAGAGAAACATAGAGGAAATTGATATGATATGTAGAGAAGACTAAAAGCTCATGAGCACAGACCAAAGTTTATGGAATATACCATATGATAGAACTCAAAAACTTATGAACTAAATAGAGAGAAGTTGAGATACAACAATTTGACCGGAAGAAAGAATGGGATTTTATTACAGCTTATAGAATGGAATTTTATTACAGCTTATACAATAGGAAAAAGACAGAGGGTGAGTTTCTAGATATACCTCATTTCGATTCATGGACAAGAAAGGGGAAAGGAAATTGCAAAGTTCAAAAAGGAACCAAGTTATGCTCAAGGAAAAATAATAACCGAATTATCAGAAGAATTGGATACAATGAGTACAAAAAATCTAGTAAATTCTGAGAATCCACACCATCCTCCTATATAAAATTACATTTTAAGGCCAAAAATAGTACTCAAGGTAAAAGCAATATGTATATACAAAAGGTTCCAACTGCAGCGGACCATTGTTGAACCTCAAGCTTATACAACTGATGAAAATCCTAGCCAAGGGCTAACAAGGTTTCAGGCTGATATTCAGGTAAGATATGGCTCTCTTTATAATGATGGGACTCGGCCACTACCGGATGGTTTTGCACAGGGAACCACAAGGTACACACAATAGCCCACAAAACTATGTGCACCACGCAACCATCTACGAAAACCTAGCTTGAAAACAATGAATTTTCTTCTAATTAAACTGGGGATCATTTACTCAGTTATGGAAAGAACCCCCACACAAGCCAGGATATCCATCTCATGCCCCATTTACCAAGAGACAAGTGAGATCCAAAGATGCTCGACAAACGACTTCATTCACAAGGCTGGTTCAACAAAAAAGTGAAATTTGCTAAACTGTCAAACAACTGGTGCTTATTAAAATGGGAGAAAAGATAAAGTTAAAATTTGTTGAGCTTTTACAGATTGTCGGAGAACATCTTATAGGTTTAAATGCAAACTATCAGAGGTGAAGAACTATAATTAAGATTAATTTTTTGACTACCCATATGTTTACACTTTCAACAACTTCAATACAGCATTTTATACTTTATTTGATTCCACAATTCATCAATCAGCACTCTTACAACCTTGAATAAAAGTAACAGAGAGTCTAATAAACAGGCAACATCGACGTCACAAATAAACAATTTTAAAGAGGACCAAAATGAAAGGATCTCAAGGAACAGATTAATAAAGTTTGACAAGGGCTTCTTAATCCCCCCCAAAGTTCTCCTATTGAGTGCCCCAAACTTACTTAAATATTACCAGAGACACAGTTGTGACCGTCCTCTTTTACTATAGAACACCATGTATCCCCCAAAAAATTCAGATCAATTTACTATGCCCTGAAATAGTGGGACTTAGTGATCATGAAATAAAGAGAACACAATTCCTGCAAGGGTTGAGGCCAAGTGCAATAAAGGGTTTGTGTTTATTACAGAATGGATTTATCTTGTAGAACGAAAACTAGCATACTTGGATATGAATTATATGGGTTGGAAAGAAACATGCGTTTTGTAAGGCAAAACTGAAAATTGTGAGTTCTACCAAGTGACATTAGAGTACAACAATTTTCTCTTCAGATACAAAAATTACTAATCAAACATACATCAAAGATAATTGAGTGATCTCTTGTCACATGAAGCACATACAAGACAAAGAAAATGTCTTGATATTACCTAAGCAAGGTCAAATGAAAAAAGATATTGACAAAAATAACATTGAGAAAAGAAAATTTTGAGTTAACCAATAACGACAATTGACAGCTGAGAGAGACAGAGAGAGAGATCCTGAAAATGGCCAAATCCAACTTCATTGGAAGTGCATCACCATCTGTCTAGAGAAACTGCATATCTAAATAAACTAACCAAAGAAAAGGAAATAACAACCACTAGACATAAATTTTTAATTGTCAACTGGAGACTGTCTCAAGTTAAATTCTTTCCCAAACTGTCTCTCATTAAGAAAATGCTATACTGGTGCACAGGACATCCGTACTACTTTCCATGGAACTACGAGTCTCTTCTCATCACTAACTCGCTTGCCTCTTCTCGGATGATCATACACAAATGCTTAACCTAAAAGAACTTGAAAATGTTTCATCCCAACCATTGAATCCATCCTAGTCCAATCAATCCTCACCAAGTGCAAAAGTGGAAACTCTTGCTCCAGACGTTTGCACATCTATTGAAAATCCCATCGGATCACTCCAATGCGGCACGAAGCTGCTGACACTGAGTTGGCTCCTATGCTGCTAGCCATACCCTGCTTCGTCCCATACCTCCTTTGCAAGACAAGAAGGCTCACCAACAGGCAACACCTCCCTTATTCAAGGTAATGAGATCACATGATCAATCCTTCAAAGATAGAATCGTACCAAAGTCGTTCGAGAAGGAAGCATTCCCTATAACCCACTTCAAAAACCCAGTTCATTTCACTTGCTTGGATCTAGGAAACTACAAGTACCTTGCAGTCTACATCAAAATATAGGCTGTGTAACAATGTCAATTAATAGGTATAACAACCTAAAGACTGGTAAAATGTTTGGTAGAACTTTGCTCGAATGGAACGTAGCATAGATGCAACACTAGGAGATAAACATCAAAATACATAAAATTTCTATTTGCGCTTCTTTTCCTTGAGTAAAAAACAAAATATTTTGATGCAGAAAGAGATCCATTTTTACGTCTTTAATTGATAATAAAAAGGACAAAGGTCAAGAAATTGTAATCTACCAACATCAAGGTATTATTTGCTAAAATAGGATTAGAAAGCAGAGGACAAGGACCATGATGGTAATGAAAATAGTAAAAGAAGTGAAATGAGCAAAAAAACATATATACAGTATTAAAAAGAAGAATACCGTTCATATCCAAGGCCTTCAAGAATAAGTGAGACAAATTCCCAAAACTTGATTGGTTCCATATTAGTTATAAAGTATGCCTGAAATCCATCAGATGAAGATTTAGTATATTGAGTAAAACGTACATTTAAAACACAGACTATGCCCAGCACTTCTCAATTTTCAACTGGTTTCATTTTTTTTTTTTTTTTTGGTCCAGTTACCAGCAGAATTCTCAAACACATAACAAAGCTTGACAATCAAATGAAAGAGGAATCTTGAAACAATGACATTCATGGACTTGAAACTATGAAGGGCAGATAGTTTAGAATGAAAATCCATATTCCAATGTCTTGGTTCAACCCAAATACATAAAATAGAAAGCGGTTTTTGAGTGAAAAGAAAATTGTTAGAATTTTAGGATGACTAGGAAAGAGAATCAGTTTACATGTTCGGCAAGTCATTCTCCTTTATAAGGAGAACTCTGTTTTTGGGTTCGTGGCATGCGAGGTTTTGAAGATTTGATACAAAGTAAAGATGTATTTGAATTGGAGGTGACTATTATGCATGGTCCAACCCAAATATACAAAATTAGAAAGTAGTTTTTTAGTGCAAAGAAAAATTAGAAATTTATGTTGACAAGGAAGATAATTAGTTCACTTGCAAATCATTCCCCTCTATAAAAGGAGAACATTGTTTTAGGGTTTTGTGTAGCTCATTGAAGTTCACCAACAAGGGGGTAGCCCAGTAGACGGCTTAGCAGGGTAGGGGGCATAGCAGGAGAGGGAACGTCGGCCGTTCGTAACCACCCGTTGGGTTAAGAGTGCTGCTAAAAGGTGCTGTATGATTGTGATTTAGTGTAGATTTGAGGATGGTGTAATTGGGCTATCGGTTCCATTATGGTAAGTGTTTGTGAGGATGAATGAAAGAATGACTTGTAGAGGATGAAGATCGTAGATGCAAGCATATTAGCCAAACCACGTAAAGTTGTCAAATTTTTATACTTGATTTATTTCCGCTGCGCATGCATATTATATTTGGTAAATGCAATTTTTACCAACACATATATATAGCAAATACATGTTGGACACACAACTTGCCCAATATTTGTAGAATAAGTGCCAAATACTTCTCATACACTTATGAATACTCTACCTAGACTCTTTTGTGAAAATTAGATTCACTAGTAGCACAATTAATTAATTAATTAATTAATGGATTGATTTATTGTTTGATAGAAGAAGAATATATATTAGACATAAGTAGAATATACAAGGGCCCTAACGGATGAGAATTCCTTGGGAGAAAACAAAATAAAAATCCAAAAGTACAAAAAGTAAAAATCAAAAGACTAATATAACCCAGCTGTCCAATCTTTTAAGTTATAGTCATCAAAAACTCCATAAGCATGAGCCCACAAAGAAGCATAGAAGAAAATCCTGTATCAAAGAAGAGAGGGATCAATCGTCTGATTTCTGAACACATAAGAACGTATATTTCCTAAGGCATTGAGCATCCTTCTTCCCTCCAATACCCCTAAATCGTGTGAGATACAAATCAGGAATGCTCTTAGGAATAATCCATTCATTGCACATACAGCAAACAAGCAGTTTCACATCTCCCGTGCAATAAAATAATTTAAAAATAAGTGATCTCTACTCTCACAATAATCATAATGCATGACACATACATCTGGAGATATAACTATATAAGGTCTCCTCTCTTAAGAGTCAATCATTAGTATTAATCGTATAAAACACGATAGACCAAAGAAAAGTCTTAAACTTGGCGGGAATGTTAACCTTCCAAAAGTGTTTGGGGAAGACTAATACGATGAAGAAACAAGGATTTACAAGAAAAAGAACCTGAAGAATCAAGTTTCTAAATCCTGGTATCTGAAACATGTTGGAAAGGTTCATTCCCCTGCAAGAAAGAAATTAAGGGAAAAAACTTTACAGCTTCTCAATTGTTTAGATTTCTTAAAAATGAATATTCCAAGAAATTGAATGCCCCCCCCCAAATTATAAAAATCCTTAATAGGAGCGGAATGAAGCCGAGACAATATGGCAAGGGAAAGAAGTGACAAGGGCAAAATCCCAATCCATGGATCCTCCCAGAAAAGAACACGAGAAAGCATCACTCACCCTAAATGAGAGAAAAGGAAGAAAAGAAAGATATAGATGAAAAATGAATTTCCAAGGGCAATGAGAAATCTTAATCTAGTATTAGTATCTCATCCATTCTAACAGAGACCATGATTGCTCTTTATAACCTCATGCTATAAAGCATTGAGTTCCACAGGAAATGTCCAAAACCAATTACTTACCAAAGAAATGTTTCTATATACTACATTACCAAGACCTAATCCACTCTTAGACTTAGGCTTTGAGACCTGATCCCAACTCACCAAATGTTCCTCTTTTGCTCAACCACACCTGGACCAAATAGAACCTTTCATCAACTTCCCTATCTAAACCACAATCCTGATAGGAATCCTATAAAGGGAGAGGAAATAAACTGGAACGTATGTTTGAGGATAATATAACCCATGAGCATAACATGTAAAAACTAAATACACAAAAGCTCCCCTACCTCTCTCTTTATCTCTCTTTTTCTCTCTACAATATTTTTCCTCCCTTCCAGATGAACTCTCCTCTCCCAAAAAGAACTCAAAGGCCCTTTCTCTGTTAAACATTCGGTAGAGATAAAACCTTCCATCTCAAGGTCAAACCTCAAGTCCTTCTTTGGCCTATTCATATCACCCTTTGTAGTGACTTGGAATCGCAAGATAACCTCATTTTGGATCAGATGATCTAGATTACAAATTTGTAGGAGGTAGAGTGATCTGAGTAGCTATGCACAAGCCTAAAGTCCCTTATCTACCTCATCTCAATCCATGTAGCATAATAACAACCCCTATTGGAAAGTATAGGTGCCCAAGAATCAATTGAAGAGAAAAGGGTTTACCATGATTCAAGTTTGTAAAGCAAGAGAAAGAAAAACTTTTCTGTTTGTCACCAAGTTTAGATAGAAGCAGACTAATACCAGGAGGGCTTTAGCTTGGCACACTTGCAAAGGATATTAATTTAGAAGACAGGCCTCTTATTTTGTAGAATTTAGGGCTTTAAAGAATTTTGATGTTCTTGTGGCGATTCTGGACTGAGATCATTGGGTGTGGCAGAAATTGTAATTTTCTATTTTATATTGTGTAATGACAACTGGAAGCGCTAATTTTAAACTGCTTGAATGCAAGGCTAGATTTTGGTGAATTTTTTTCTTCAGTAAGCTTCCTATCTTTGCAACTAAATGATAATTTAATTCGATAGTGATTCCATTCCCTCAAGCTCAAAATTAAAATGTGAGCGGTTCCCAAGCCCACTAAAAAAGACAAAGGACATTTTAGCCCCCCACCCCCCCCCCAAAGAAAAAAAAAGGAATAAGGAATAAGAGTGAGACCATTGGAATGGCTGAAATTCAATTTTTTTTTCTTTTCTCATAGCGTAACGGTTACTAGCAGTGTTCAATTTCACGTGCTTGAATGAAAGGTCAGATTTCAGTGAATTCTTTTGTTCACTAAACTTCCTATCATTAATGATCAATTGCTCAAACAGTGTTGTGATGCACTTTTCAACAGTGCGAGTGCCTAGGTTCAATCCTTGGTATTGGCAATATGAGAGGGCCCTCCCAATTATTGGGCAAGTCCACATAACCCATGTGCTTGCCTGGTAAGTGTCGTTTTTGGCTCACTGCAAATGCCCGATGGGATAAATAGTATGCACTCTAAGAGTAATGGTTGAGGTTCCACTATTATATTAAAAACAAAATAAATAAAAAGATAAAACCTTCCTATCACTGACTCACTACAAAACTTTGATTGGAATTCAGTAGCAACTCATTTTTCTCTCACTCCACAATTGAATAGTGAGCTCCCAAGCGCACCAAGAAATATAAAGGGTTATTTAGCCCAAAGAAAAATAATACATGATCAAAGTTGCAGGTCAAGATTGTCCTTTTTTTGTTAACATGAGGATACTTTTCGTCCTTTCGGATATTTATAATAAGGCTTTAAGCAGCATTGCTTTTTATAGCAATGGTCCAGAAGGTGTAACCTGTAACTGGTTATGTAAGTCCCACAATGTTAAACCCCCCCCCCAAAGAGAGAGAGAGAGAGAGAGAAGGGCCTAACCAGGAAATTGTTTTTGTAAATTTCCCTTCTTTTTCTCATGGAAAAAAGAAAAAGGATAAAACTTGTCAATTCAATATCCAGCATCTCCATTTTGTGTACATTACAAGATATACATGGCTTATCGTAATAAGTATGTGATATACATGGTTTGTTTTGGCCTGTGCCAACCTTGCTACTTTGGCTGGGCCTGACATAAAATATAGTCCACAGGCTCAGACTAGTCTGAAGTTCCTAAATTCCATGCAGTAAAGCTTGTCCGGTGAAATGCCCCCTCATAAACAATATCATCCTCAACTTTTTCAACAGTTAGATGCACCAGATACAATTCTGCTGCTTCTTTGTATCTTTGCTTCTCTTTTTGTTCGATTCAGCAATTCTTGCTAAAGAAATTTTTTTGTTGATTTTCTTATTTGTTTCAAGGTGTTTAGCTTGTTGTAGTTGTACTACTATCAAAGCATGGTAGAGTTAAACCAATTTAGACATACCTGCCCCGCAGCTTTCTCTGCAACTGCTCCTTGTGATGCCAAAGCTCGTTCAGCACATACATGGGCGTGTGCCACATTTTCAACATATGTGAAATCGTACAAGTTGTTGCCATCCCCAATTATGAACTGCTCATTGTAGAAAAAAATATGCTTCAGAGAAAAATAAAAGACAAAGTATACAAAAACAAAGATAAAGATTCCAATTTTATAAATTTTCGATTTTCTTTCTCTTTTTTTCTTTTTTTTTTTTTTGGAAGGTGGTGTAAGTAAACATACAATATTTCAGTAAATAAATCTTTTGTCTGACAGTACTGTGCACAGCATTCAGCATGGTACCTTATAAACCTTGATGGGATCAAGGGCATCGGATTTGGCTGCTCTTGTCCGATGCATTATCAGATTAATATATCAGGGTTCAAGAAATAAAACAGTTATCTCTTTGATAACTCATTGCAGCAATGAAATTGAGCTGGATGGGGGCATTTTAGTAAAGATTCTATGGAGCTCTTCCACAAAGAAAACGTGAAAAGTCTTAAGGATGAAGTGAGTTACTGTTGCTTGATTACATGTACATGCTCCTCCATTATTCAATGTCTCATTTGAATGTTGAAAAGATATGCCAGTTAACTGCAGCAAGCTGACCAGAGGAAATAACAAAACACGCTATATGCGCATGCTGCAAGTACATAACATTGAAGAAAGCGTACGCTGCAAGAACATAACATTGAAGTTTCTTTTGCTTTATTACATGTACATGCTCCTCCATTATTCAATGTCTCACTTGAATGTTGAAAAAGACATGCCAGTTAACAGCAGCAAGCTGATCAGAGAAAATAACAAAAAGTGCTATATGCATATGCGGCAAGTACATAACATTGAAGTGCCATAAAAATACAGGAAGTTGAAGAAAGCAAGAGAAAGACAAATGGCCAGAAAAACAAGGAAAACAATTACCAATGAAATGGTATTCTCATGTTGGAACCAAACTTGCACATTTTAACAAATTGCTGAAGGGAAATATAAATCATGCATTTTCCCATTATCAGACAGCTTTACTTATTTGAGCCAAAATCCACAGGTTTATAAGCATAAGTATTAATCACCAGATTTTTTACCAATTTCCATTGAATCTTTAAACATAAGAATTCTAACAACCAAGAATTTGCTTAATAAAGGATAGGCATAGCACTTACTTTGGATTTCCCTGCTCTAGCTGCATCAACTAAAGAAGGAACCAGCAATCTGTCTCCAGGTCCAAAAATGCTGCTAGGCCTTATGCAGCATGTTAGAAGTCCATCTCTACCATTTGCCTTGATGACTAAAGCTTCTCCTTCTGCTTTAGTTGCTGAATATGTATCATTGTGCTGAAAGAGTTGAATAAAAGATAGTTCAGGACCCACACAAATGTGAAGATAGAAGTTCATTATGATTAGGCTGAGTAAAGCTGGCTTTAAATGCTATTGGCATGCCTATGGAAAAGCAGAAACCTAGAAATTACTCAAACTGGTCCTGTGATGCAAAACTGCACTGAGTAAGCTTCATCTATAATTGCAGTCACCACTTTAATTCCATAATCACATTTAAGTAAGAATCTCAATATGGTTAATTGTGGATACCTTTTTAGGATATGGTAATGATTCATCCCCATTAATTATTGCATGAACCCCATCAAAAACCACACTAGGAGAACTGGTGTAGATAAGTCGCTTCACTTTTTGTTCAATACAGGCCTCAATTACATTCTTTGTTCCTAAAAACAATTGGGAATCACATTTAATATCAGGAAACAAACAAGAGTAAACAAATTCAAAGCATATAAAAGGTTCGTCTTTGTGCTGCATGGACAGCATTTTGGTACCTTCCACATTGACTGAATAATGAAGCTGATGATTATTGATGGATGAATCTGGTGCAGCCATGTGGAAAACAACCTCAACGTCTTGCAATGCTGCAAGACATGATATACACAATAGTAAATAAGAAGTTCCATTCAATTCATATGTAACACAGATATTAAAACTCCTGTTTGTTTTGCAGAAATTACCATTGCGAGGAAAAATATTTGCTAAAAAAAAACTAGTTTTAGAAAAATATGTTTTGCTATTTTAACAAGGTTAGTTTCACAACAAATAATTGAAAGCTGGAGTTCATTTCCCAATGACCACAACATTGTCCAACAGCTAAACACCGGAAAACGAGGAAAATGTTTTCTGGGGATGCATCATCTGTGAAACAAATAGACGTAAACTTCTTTTTCACACCTTAATTAACAACATAAGTAGAGTTTGTTAATGGAGAAAGACCTTTAAGCACTTGAGCCTTGTTACGAAGATCAGCGGACGCATACTGGGCAACGCCAGAGCGAAGAGCTTCAGCTAGGGTTCCTTTTTGTTCATAAGGCTCAAGCTTGATAGAGGGTCCTAAATCAACAACCCGAACATGAAACATGCCATATCGGATTAGCATTTCCACCAAATGCCGAGCAGCAAAGCCTCTCCCGCCTGTCACCACACACCATCTCTCTGCTCCACCCATCACTTACTAAAACTAAATACAGGTGCCCTAAAAATCACAGAAAAACCGAATACAACCATGTCAAAGAAAAACCACAATGCGACCACTCTGTGATCAAAATTAACAAAAATTAATGCTTAATTAAGGACATAAACAGAAATTCAAATCAGATCTAAGGTCTTTTGCTTTGAGCGAGAGAGAGAGAGAGAGAGATACCTGATCTGAGGGACAAATGTGGTGTCCTCTTTGATTGATTTCTGTGTTCAAACTTCAAGCCTCCTGCTAATGAATCAATTGCTTTAGCCTCGTGCAGTAATCCGCGAGAGAAGTGTGTGTGTGTGTGTGAGAGAGAGAGAGAGAAAGTTATAATAAAAAATGTAGCATTGTCATGTGAATGTGATGGAAAATGGGTAAGGACTTGGGACTAGAAGACAACAATGGACAGGCCCGAATGCAAGGTTAACGCTGAGGACAAAAGGAGAGGGATTTTAATAGTGGCGTTTACGAAATGTCCTAATTAACCTCTATTATATTTTTTATAATATCTTTCAATTAAATTCAAAAATTTTAATATATAATTAAAATTATTCTTATATAATTAATTACTGATATTAAACTAAAGGAAAAAAGTTTGAGTTTTAATGCACGAAAATTTCTCAATATTAACATTTTTTTGTTTTCAAAATATTTTTCTTTTCCGTAAGTCTCAACATACTAAATTAATTAATATTTATATAAAAATATTTATAATTTTTTATATTTATACATTTTTTTATATTTAATAAATTATTTACTTATTTAATTATAATTTTTATTTTCATATTTTTCTTATAATTAATAATTACATATTTGATTATTTTAAATTATTATTATAAAATATGGTCATTCACTATTTCCATAGAATAATAATATTTACTTAAAAATATTTATATTTTTTAATATTTATATATTTCTCACGCTTCCATTTCCTTTTTTTCTGAATGTATTTTCTTTTATTATTTTGTATCCATTTTTGTTTTCATTTTCCGTTTCTGTTTTCGTTTCTATGTATGTCAATGAGTAATATGATTAAAAAAAAAGTCATGATCATTATGTGAAAAATAGTTGAGCATTTCCCCCCGAATGAAATCACCTTTGCACAATGTGGACAAATGAAGCTAGGGTATAATAAATGAATGTTTTATATAATAACAATATTAATAAAGGTTGGAAATTCATTTTTAAAAGGAAAAGAATAAACATAAACCAAAATTTTAATCATTTGAAAATATTTTGTTTGTTATAATCTCCTTTCAATCCACTTTCCTAACCCGAGGGTCAAATAGGGTAAGATTTAAATCAATAGTAAAATTCAAGAATGGAACAACTAAGACAAAAGAGAGGGGGGGAAAATCCCGTATGCTTATCAATTCTTTAAGTCACTAAAAAAGACCTACTATTTTCTACATTTCTTTTTACCATTCATGATATTTTATAACCGTCGTTAAAGAATTGAATGACAAAAGAAAAAATATCGGGCTCTCCAACCTTTATAAATAAATGTCAAGAATTTCCTTGACATTTATAAATAAATATCAGGAAATACTTGCATCTTTGCCGACGTTGAAAATGCTTGCAAAAGTAAAAATGCTAACGTGAACATTTCAAAGAATTTTTAAAATTTTTCATTTGTTTTCTTCAATTTAGAGGTTAGAACGAGTCTTTGAATGAGAAGATGATAATGTTTCATAATAGTTGTTAGGTGTTGGCCCCTCCTTTTCTCTCACTCTATCTAGACATACTTTGCTAGTAATTTCGATAAACACTATATTCTCAATTTCATTAATAGATTCTTATGTTAAAACTACTTGTTGAGATGTCATCATTTCATTAGTTTTTTTTTTTCTATATATAGAAAATGTATATAGAAATATCATTACAAACTCTTATAGAAATATCAGTATAAACTCTTACTATGAAGTGATGTCAAAAATTCATATAAATTACCAACATACTAGCAAACTCTAAATTGATGTATGAATTGTCCTTCTTTTTATGTGTAGATTTGTAGAGTTCAACTCTATTGGGGTATACCTTGACTCCAATTTTTGAAATTAAATTGTTAGTAACTAAAAATATACAAATAAATAAATAATCAGTATATAAAATAATTACCAATTCTCTTACCCATCTCGCAAATAACTTGGAGCCACAAGTGTGATATACGTTTAATGCAATCGGCTCCACTTCCCATTTACGAGGGTTGTGACCCTCTAGGACATTTGTTGAAACCTCTTTAGTTGTCCTGTCTTCGTCATAATATATATATATATTTATATATATATTATGACGAAGTATACATATAGTTTTTAAATTTGGTGGAGATTAATTTGAGGATAAATGCATCAGTACCAACCTCATTGTGTGTTTCGAATAAAAATCTTTACCAGAAAAAAATAATTGAATTAGAACATGTTACGACAACTATACAATGAACCAAATCTTGAAAGTACAGTCTTTCATTTGTTCCTTTGATACTGTACCAATCTTTGTGATTAAGAGAAAAAAATCGCAACCTCCTAACCACAATAATAAAAAAATGGCTAGTATAGGAGATTTTTGTCCAAAGGGCTATAGATCAGAATTGAAGAATACTACAATATGCTATGATTCGATGTCTCATATATCATTGACACTTGTCCTCCCTCTTCTATGGGTACTTCAGACATCATAATTTATAAAATATGAGGTAATAAATTAATAATCAATCTCACTAAATATGTTTTTAAATAATAATGAGTATTGCTACATTACCAAAGGTAGTCTCCCGCAAAATACTGATTCCTTCTTTATTCGGGTACTCATCAATAACTACTCATTCTGCTTTTTCGGAAGTTTTGACAATTCCGATTTCTTTCATGTGGTATTTGGTTAAACGGTATGGGAATAAAGTGGGATTGAAATCCATTTGAGTTGTTTAAATTAATAGAAAATGAATAAAGGTTTAGGAATGAAGCCCCCCTAAAATAAGAGTTTTGTGAAACTCAAATAAAAACTTAGGTTTCGATTGAAACCCATGTCACAAATCTAAGAAAAAAACCATACCACTTCTTGACCCTTCCATTCAGCCAATGCCTCCTTTTCTTTTTCTACCATATCTTTTTTTTTTTAACTTTCTTCTCAAGTCTTCCATACCTGCTATGTGATCAGATCTCATAGGATAAAAACACGCGAGAAAATCAAACTCTTCCTCCAGATACTTCTATTCTCTCTCTCTCTCTCTCCCCTTCCCATGGAATTTAATCTAGATGACTTCTTTCTTTAATATTTTTCTCTTGTCATTGCAATCAATAATAGAGGACTTGATTTGCAGTCATAAGCTTGTTTTATATGGTAAAATCACTCACAATCTCTTTGATCTTCTCAAATTTATTTTCATTCTAGGTTTTGTTCATAAACTATATCAAATCTATAAGAGTACTAGAATTTTTCTTTTTTAAGGTATTATGAGTAATTTATGTTCTTGAGATTATGTCTAGAGAGAGAAAGAGGGGGCATAGTGAGGAGTAGAAGTCACAATGAGAACCTAGGTGGAGAGAAAGGAAAAAAAGACGAGAGAGAGAGAAAAAAAGAAAATACAAAAAATAGAAACTTCTCTGCCTTTCCATCTTGGGTGTGAGGAATAAGAAAGATGCTTATTAACAAATATTAGTTGTAGGAGTGGTTGTGCAAGGCTAGGTAAGTGATTTGTTTGTGTGTATGTGTATGTATGTGTTTGATGTTGTAAAGTACAAAGAATAATTATAGAAAAAAATTCAAAAATAGAAAGAGTAAAGACGAGAAGTTTAGTAATTTAATGCTAAAATAGGGTTATAAAGAATTGCACTCCAAGCTTGGTGTGAGAATGCCCATCTCGTGTCAATGTTCAAAAGTCACCTCTTGGATCTATAACTTGCATCTCTATTACATTTGGGAAGCATAGACAAGAATATGTTTATAGCTCAACAATTTAAAAAAGAAAACATAATAATGATAAGTGAACTTGGAAAATGGTTTACATCTAACAGACAAGAATATGTCTATTACACTGTGGGGTAAAGTACTTTACATAAAAAATAATAATGATAAAAAAGAAAAAAATAATGAAAAGATGCAGTTTAGGGAGCTGCCTTCTTACTCTCTTTGTGTTTCTCTAAATCACATGTTTATCAAAAAAAAAAAAATGTCATGAAAATTGGTCTTATCATGGTTTAACCTTATAGAAGAGGTTATTCTCAGATTGTGTGTTGTTCATACTTGTTTCCTTGTAACTTCAGTAGCTTAACACATGAAGCCTATTATAGTTTTATTTGCTCTTGTAAACAAGCCAATATATAAGTGCATTTTATTCTTAGGACATAGTCAACTGTAGGGTGAGAATTTTGAAAATTTACATGATAACACTCTTTAGGTTGATTTCTTTATGCCAGAATTGTAGTGAACTTGGAAAATGTTGGTTTGTTTACCTACTATGACTGGTTGTATTTAGGTTCTATAAAGTGTTATCATAGCTTGGTTATCATGAAGTGTTTATCATTAATAATCTTCATATCCCATTGCTATCCTTATACTAGTTGATTCCTTGGTGACACAGCCATGCCCCTGTACTCCTCTTGTATAACTGTTTCCTTAGAAATGGAGATATTGACTCCAGCTAATAACTCATTTTTAATCTTGAGATTGTGGAAATTTTATTTTGTTAATAAAATTTATTTAGATTTTATGAAATGTTATACTAGCTTGATTATCATGATAAAATTTATTGATTTTATGTGTGTATTCTTCTTTCAACACTTGATATTGGTTAGAAAGTATTAAAAATGCAATAAAATGCTTTTAAAGTAACTTTAGATGGTGTAAAATAATACATATCATATAATAATACATATCATATAATGGAAGTTCGAATAGTGTATCATTTGATTCTAATGTCATTAATTTATCAAATTCAAAATTCTTTTTTTCTATCTTGACAAAAAAATTGAAAGTTTTTTTTTTTTGTCTTTTTTCCCATATTTTTTTTAATTAAAGAAAAATTAATAATTATATGATTATCATTTCAAAATATATATAAACCAAATATTAACAATGGTATTCATATTTATTTCAAAATTTGAACCGAATAAATAACATCAGAATCAATTTCATCATTTCATTTGCAAAATCTTTGATTTTGATTCTAATTTCAATTCCCGAATGCGAACCAAATGTTCCTTAGTTTTACTCTTTCTTGGGATCTATTTACGTCTGTTTGTAGCATAAGAGTTAAAAGTTTGAAACATGTTAGTATGATATAAGTAAACATGTAAACATCATCAAAAGGAACATATCAAAGTTAGAGGAATGTACTCGTAGACCAAAGTAAAGATGGGTCACCAACTAAAAGGAATGAAATGAATGAGAAAAAAAAGTAATATTTGTGTATTTATATAATGAATTTACTACATAATAAATAAATGAATGATAGGCATTTCAACATTCATTTTCTATTTAAATGTATGTTAATCAAAATAGAAGAATCAATATATATAATGAATGATTATTATAGGTTCATATTCATACAACCTTGTTACTTAAACTAACATCACATATAAATTACTCATTATAATTTGATCTCACCTTGAAACTAAGAGATATCATCAAAATTGTCAAGTACATAGTTTATATATAAATCTCAATAAAATTTATATAAACATAAATTAACCTGCCCAACATTATTTCTATAATTCTTAAGTACAATTGTTTATATATATAAATAATACATTATTTTTATATAATTTTGTTGTTGAATTCATATGTACATATTGAATTATATAAACAAATACGTAACTCATATTGTTTTTATTTTACAAACACATGTAAATACAAAGAATCCAAATGTGAATACTAAACTTGTATTCTTTAATGTACATAATTCTTTATACTCATATGAGTATTCCTAATCTCATATGGAGTACATACGATTACTCATATTCACATGTATATACAAACCCCCTTTTGTTCCTATTGTAGTTTAATATCTTTATTGTTTGTGGTGATATCATATTGTTTATTGTTTTTTTTTTTAGTACCCTGAACTTAGTCCACCACCCGATTTCCGAATCTTTGCTCCGACTATTCCGGGTCGAGCCGCTGAAGTCTCTCTGGGGTAGAGCTCTTCCCAGTATGGTTTGTTCCATCCGACACTCGAATTCGAATTCTTTAAATAGAATCTAGTGACTTACCCACTAAGTCAATACATATTGGATATCATATTGTTTATTGTTTGCATAAGTATTCATTCAGCAACCCCTCTTTTGCACTACATATAAATATTCATACTCATATTTATCTGTACATGCAAAGAAAACTAATATGGGGTATATATGAATACTCCTACAAAGAATACTTGCATTCTTAACCTCATATTACCTTTAAACTTTGTAAAATAAAGGTACATATGAATACTCATATTCATATGTACATACAACAACTCTCCTTTTGTTCCATCACTTTTAAGTTTCAACCGCACCCTACAACACAAATTGAAAACTCAACGCAAACAAAACTTCCCATTTATGTAACTCTAATCAAGTATATTATTCAACAGAATCATCAATATTATTACATATATAATCATTCAATACATAAAATATACATGACATGCACTATTTAATCATCAATATGATTATGTTTACTGAACATAAATCATCCTAACAATAGAATCAGGCATAGCCAAATAATTCAACAGAATCATCCCAACATTTTTCTCATTTTTCCTGAATTTACCATAATATAAATTAAGTTGATACTAATTTAATCTTAAATTGGCCTGATTTTGCTCTAATTTTGCCCAAATCTTTTCCTAATCTTACCCTAATCATGCATATGCATCAAAAAATAATAACTAATACACTAACAGTACACTCAATGTATAAACATACATGACATGCACTATTCAATCATCAATATGATTACATATACTAAACCATCAACAGAATTGGGCCTAGTCAAATAATTCAACAGAATCATCCCAATGCTTTTCTCATTTTGTCCTAAATTTACTGTAATATAAATTAATTTGACCCTAATTTAATCTTAAATTGATATGATTTTATTCTAATTTTGTTCTAATTTGGTCCTAATTTTGCCCAAATCTTTTCCTAATCTTACCCTCATCATGTATGTGCATCAAAAAATAATAACTAATACACAAATGATACACTCAATGTATAAAGTACATGACCTGCACTATTCAATCATCAATATGATAACATATACCGAACATAAATCATTCCAACAATAGAATCAGACATAGCCAAATAATTAATCATCCCATTGCTTTTCTCATTTTGTCTTAAATTTACCATAATATAAATTAATTTGACTCTAATTTAATCTTAAATTGTCATGATTTTGCTCTAATTTTGCCCAAATCTTTTCCTAATCTTACACTAATCAAGCATGCGCATCAAAAAATAATAACTAATACATTAACAATATCATTAATGCATTCAAATTTACAAAAAATAGAGAAACTCAGTTTTGCAGAAAATAGAGGTTGCGGTGAGGAGAGAGACTAGTGAGAACACCAATAGCACACGGTAAGGAGAGAGAGAGAGAGAGAGAGAGAGAGAGAGAGAGCAACCTTCAGCAGAGAGTGATATCCCATAGCATTCTTTGATGGTGGCATCTATTTTAGCGGGGAGTTGCATGGTGGCGACGAATGGAGAAAGCAGAAGATAGAAAAGACAAAATAGAGAATAGAGGCGAGAAGTCTTGTTCGTGTGGACTTTAAAAGGATTTCCTGACATTTTACCCCAAAAAGTCAGCAAACAATGAATCTGTAGACGTTTTTTGGTAAAACGATATCCATCTCTCTCTCTAGTCCCTCTTTATCTAAAAGGATTTCCCAACATTTTGTCCCAAAAACGTTGACAAACAGTGAACATGCCGATATTTTTAAATAAAAATGTCAGGATATTCCCGCTCTCTCTCTCTAAAATGTCTCTCTCTCTAGTATCTATCTCCAGTCTCTCTCTCTCTATCTTTTCCTGATGTTTAGTCTAAATGATAGTAGAGTTGAAAATTTTACTAATGTTTATCATAAAAATTGTTGGCAAAATTGAAAGATTTTTCCAACACTTAGTACTAAAATCTCAGCAAAATTCTCACAACCTCTCATTTTTGCATGCAAACTACTTTTCTCAATGTTTTGGCACCTAAACAATATCGAAAAGTATTTTTACTACATTTCTATAATGAAACATTGCAAGAAGCAAAATGGTGGTGACGTACACCTTAAACGTCGGGAGAAGTCCTTTTTTATAGTGAGTTTGTTGGTATATGGGGTGGGTCCGCCCATGAGGGTAGACCCGCCCCTTATTTTTTTTTTGAATTTAAAATAAAGGAAGGAGGTGGTTATTAGGCATCCACCCCCCTCAACTCCGCATGAAATTTCCCTTTCTCTCTCTCATAATTGTTTTTACAATGAAAGAAAAAAGTGGTTTTTTTCTCCATTGAAAAAGGTGATGGGAATAACTTTCCCAAATAATGATCTCATTGTATGAGAACATACATGTGTATGTTGAAAGACATACAACAAGGAGATTTTTGTTTCCTTTGTTAGACAAGAGAGAGAGAACTTACTTTGAGAAATAGAGAAATTTTAAAGGGCTCAATGTTGGTGATCAATCTACACCAAAGGGGCATTTGGATTGTGGATAATAGGGGATGATCTAATTTTTGTGATATCTTCTCGGCCTAGAATACTCAATCATCGGAAAGTGATAAGTGATCCTAATCCAATCTCGATCTGAAAATTTTCACATGAAAATTTGTTTGTTGGTTTTTATGAAAATCATCATTGGGATCAAAACATGCATGTGTTGTTTTCTGACTCATTTGAGTATTTAAAAATTAAAAATGTCATGCATGATATTAGAGATTCATTAATGACAACTTGAAATTGACCAAACGAAATGCTCTCGATTTAACACAGTAGTATGCTTATGATATGAGGATCTAATCTACAAAATTTTGCATGCATCGAATGAGTATATTATGAGATATTACAAACCTTAGTCGAAACTTAATATAGTCATAATTTTCAAAATATTGTGTACCATGATATAAATTTATATGGTTAGATTTATCTCGAAAAATGCTTTCAACCATATAAAAATCGTAAAAAATGGTTAAGAATTGAGAGAGATATAACAATTCAAAATTTGGGTCAAAAACCAGAAATTAATGAAGAAGATGAAACAGTAAAAAGGTCATTCTCACTCTTGGTAGCGGCAAGTGAACTCCACCTCCCAAGATAGAGATGTCCGATTTGAAATCCGAGAAACTTAGAAATATTGAAAATTGAGGGTAGTCAAATTTTGTTGATCGGTAGCTGCCGGGAAGGCGGTGAGTGCACTTTGTCACGCCCCGAACCGGGATCTTGAACAGCCGTCCGTTGCCCTGGATGCCGGCTGTATTTCTACAGAAAATCGGACAGAACCTCCCCATAAATCGTAGGTCTCCCATGTACAATTTAAACCTGTATAAACCTGTACATTTACATGATCCTGTAAATAAAATAAAATGGTCATCCCGGCCTCAAAACCATCCACCAAATTTCACAACCGACATCCAGACAACGCAAGGCTAAATAAATCCCAAACAGTCCTAACCATAGACCTCTACTGTCATGCCCAACTAGAGCATGAGCAGCCGCTACACCGAGCGGGTCTAAATTTATACAAATGTATAACAAATTTTCCAAGTAACCTTCAAATACGTACAATCGCCTCAATGCAAATGAAATATGAGAGTTTCGCAAATAAACATATATAAATTATACAGTCATCCCAAAATAAGTACAAGGCCAACTACGGACCTCAACAAGACCTCGCAGGGTCGAAAATATAATACGTAATTCAATTTTCAACTTAAACTTAAAACCTCACCGTTCAGAATAACCAAATCCGTCAACAAGCTATCAAATCCTCTATAGCCAAATGCGTCGCCCTAGCACCATAATCCTGTCTGGGGAGGGCAAGAAGAAGGGTGAGTATCTATGGGAGGATACTCAGCAAGTGAGGGGAAGGACACCGTGCTATCAGTATCAAATGTGAACTTGGAGTGTCAAAGCATGTAATACAATATCAGGTATATGAAAACAGCGTGCAGTTTTAACATATCTCAAAGCACACATCACAAAATAACATATGCATCCATCTATGTATCAAATCATATGAGAAGAGCGGCCGAATAAACAATCCGACAATGGTCTACCTCGACCAAGAACGGGCACATTGGGGGTTTTCACAATGCAAATGTCAAAAATGGCTCTCTACCCCAATGTTGACCACAGGCTACTCCAACTAGCCTGTAAATAATAATAATAATAATAATCATATACGTATAAATAGTCAGCCGTGTATGATGCCCCCGCCCAGTGCTAGACAAAGATAACGTCCTCCCCCGATGAGGGTTCAACCTGGGACAACCATACACACGACAATCTGGCGGATACCTCCGGCTAAAGCGTATCCGGGCATAAGGGGTGCCGCTACCAGACGTCCTTCGTAGCTACGGAACAATATCAAATCAGCCGGGCACGTGGCCCCATGCATCCCAACACCATTTCAGCCGGGCATATAGCCCCATGCATCGTATCATAATATCAGCCGGGCATACAGCCCAAATGGTACGTATAAATCCATTCAAATCATGTGCCAATGCAAGTGGAAGCATTTAAAACATATCAATATATCAAAAGGGTGGCACAATATTCAGTTATCAAACTCATGGATGCATATCAATAAAATCAGCAGTTGGGACACTCCAATGGTCACAAAAATATATATATATACTTATCAAAATCCAAAAATTCAATTTTCACACGTATAGAAATCATGTCATTTGAAAATCGGTAAAACATGGTTTATCAATCAATAGTAGATGTCATAGTCCCACTCACAGTATGGGGGAGGGTAGTGCACTCCCCAATAATACCACGAATCGAACCAACTCGACTCCTCGAGTCTCTAAGAAGGTCAACCTAAATCAAATCATAAATTTCATCAATTTTCCGACTATTTTCAGGATTTATCATTTTCCTTAAATTTGTACAAACCCTAAACTCTTTAATTTATAAATGTACTCCGATGAAATCAATTTCATTCCATTTATAAATAAATAACAAAATCCAAACCAATCTAAATTCAAACACCTAAAACCATTTAAAATCGAAAACCAATCTCAAATAAACAAATTTCCTACAAATTGGAAAAAATCCTTTGAAAAATCATATACTTTTAGATTTCCATCCGATTTCTTCAAACCATAAGTCATTTCCAATGTATTAATGTCTATTTTCATAATACGTAAATTGTATCTTGATTTCCTATATGCAAAACAAACTATAATATAAAACAACGCATCAATCCTTAAGCTCCAACCCTAAATCCAATTACTTTCATGCATATTTTGAATTAAACTCTAGAGAAACCATTCAAATCAACGAAATTCGATTTCTATTATTCCTTAGCATGCTTCTTCCGTATCAACAGGCCTAATTTACGTAAATGTCTAAACTTAATCCTAGCATTTAATTATAGAGCTTCAGAAATGCATTCAAATCAAATCTAAATATATCCTAAACATATAAAGATTTCTCCATCCTAGATTCACTCAATTTATCAAAAAAATCAGCATTTTACCTCACCAAGGGTTTCCGGATCACAAATCCAACTTCGGTGCGCTGTTCGATATAGTCCGAACCCTGCAACACTATTAAACCGATGTAAAGTTTAGTAATTTAGCCTAATCATCAAACGAGATCGAAACCCTAGAACTAAAATTCTGAACTCAGCCCTTACCTGCAGAGAATGGAGTTTGCAGGCAGCCTAGGGTTTCTGGGGCTTCTGCGCAGATTGCAGGAGCACTCTCTACCGAGGAAAACAAGGCTCACGTGCGTACGAGCAAGGAGGAGGCGCTGCAGCCGCGCACGCTAGAGCTGTCGCGCGGCCCGGGCGCGCAGGACCGTCGCCCGCCAGCCGCGCGCGCGCAGAGGAGCCATCGCGCGCTGCAGTCGCGTGCTAGAAGGAAGGCCGCAGTCGCGCGCGCGGAAGAGGACCTGTCGCGCGGGCGGGGAGAGAGAGATAGGGAGAAACAGAGAGAGAGCCGAGGGTAGAGAGAGAAAACTGAAAGGTCGGCCGATCGTAGGTGGTGGAAGGAGGCGGTTGATGGTGGTGGCGGTGGAGGAAGACCGCTCGCAGCGGTGAGAGAGACGAGAGAGAGAGCGACAGTGAGAGGTAGCGAGGGAGAGAGAGAGAGAACCGAGAGTGGGAAGGAGAGGGAGAGAGTTGATCGGTGGCTAGGTGGTGGTTGGCGGCCGTCTGCAGCGGAGGAGGGCAGCGGCCGCAGCAGCGGAGGGCGGCGGCGATGGGGAGAGCCGCGCGGGAAGGGGAAGGGTCGCGGGAAAAGGGAGAGAGAGGAGAGGGGAAAAAGGAGAGGAAATTTGGGCTAAGCCCTAATTCCGAATTTTTTTATTATTACTATTAATATTATTATTATTATTATTTAATACATATATATATATATATAACAATTTATAAATGAGAAGATAAGTATTTGTTAAATTAATAATTAAATAAATATTCATATATATATTTTTATATCCACTTTAAAATTAAAGTTCTAATTTTAATTTAGATAAATAGATTTATAAATAAATAATTGAGTAAATAATTAAATTAATAAGTGAAATATATATTCTTCACATCACGAATTGGAATACGGATATTTTTGAACATACCAAAAATTAAATTTTAATACTCCGAAATTGAAAATCAATAAAATTAAATATTTCACTCTCTCTATATATATAAATTGAGAATTATTTTATTTAAATCTAAGAACGAAAATACAACCGTATGAACACCGCAGTGTCGGCGTTACACACTTCACACGCCATCGTAGATGAGTGGAAGACATTTCAGACTTTATTTTGTAATAGCTAGGTCTGGCGGGGCATGAGGGCACATGAAGGACTATTTCTAGTCTTAATTTGAACCTAAATAAAGTTTTTATTAGTTTTGATTTTTTTTTAATTTATAATTTATTTTTCAGAAAATAATTAATTTATTTTGTAATAGCTTGGTCTGGCGGGGCATGAGGGCACATGAAGGACTAATTAAATCAATAAATTGTTAGAAAATTACAAAAAATATTTTTTTGTCCAAAAAATTCTATAACATTTTGTATAAGTCTGAAAATCATTTTGAAAATTCAAAAAATATTTTTTCTATCCAAGAAAATTCTGAAAAAATTATTGTGGGACTATAAAATTATTTTTCTTAATTTTGGCAATCTGAATGTAAATTGTTTACACTTTTTTGATTTAATGCTCTCCTTTTTTGTGTGAAAATTTTGTTTATTTAACACAAAATTATTTGAAAATTGAGAATATTATTTGAATCAAATAATTTTAAAATTTATTATAATATTATGATTGGTTTACTATCTGATCTAATATTGATCCTGTTTTCTAGAGTTATAGTGATATTTGGATGGAATATTGTAGTTCTTCAGGGAGAGCTAAAATATTAAGAAGTTCAGAATGTATGATAAAATTGAATCAAATTTTGATAGATCCAACTCATAGTTTATTGGATTTTTTGGAGATCATGAAAACTCAATGTCTGGAACTTCTTGAATTAGGTTATTCTTTTTGAGAGGATGACGTATATATATATATTTTAAGAAATACTCTCACTCTTTATTGGGACAACGTGGTTGATGAAATGATTGCCAAGAGAGAGAATGTGATTCTTGATGATTTGAGATCCATATTAATAGAAATATAGAGGGTCAAGAATTTAGAAACCCAAATGAATTAAAGTCATCCCACGATATAAATAACACTATCTCACGTGCTATAAGGAGATTTTTCTCTTAGGGATAGACAATCTAAAAGGGATGGTGAATGTGATTATTCGAATGGATATATTGTGAATTGATATTATGAATTTATATGTTTTCTTTTGCGCACTGTGGTTGTTTGTTTGAAACATGATCATATACTCGAAACTTTTATTTTTTTAAAAAAAAGTTTTTATTGAAAATATGATTGGAAATATTTGATGTTTTTATATGATCATGCATGCAAATGAAAACTAAGGTCCCTTTAAATGAAAATTTTGGATTTATAGAATTTGAGTAATTCTCATCCAGAATTGTAAAATTATTTAAATATTTCGTGTATTTAAATGAAAATTTTGGATTGCTAGAATTTGAGTAATCTTCATCCAGAATTATAATATTATTTAAATACTCTATGTATGTAAGTGGGAGAATTTAGGTTAGCAAAATTTAAGTAATTTTCACTTAAAAGTTATAGAATTTTGTAACTTTAAATTAAATTCATGATAGTGATACATTAGGACCATAGATGATGATTGGGAATATAGTAAACTTTCGATTCTATATCTGATATTGACCTGTCATGGATGTTAATTTTGAAATACAAAATTACATGTATGATATGAATATTAGTATATATGTCTGCCCTTTTTAAAAAAACCTAAACCATAGCATCAAATCTCATTATTAGGGACTTGAATAGAAATAACAATTGAATGAAGACGATCATATGATATGACACCATAAAATGTGAAATGTTATGAAAGAACAAGTTATCTTGAAAGACATCAAGCACGTTCTGTAATACCCTGGAGTGGGTAATGCTGTCATGTAGAGGAGAGAACAAGATACTAATCAAATGTGGAAAGAAATAAATTTCACTACTCGAGTGATCCTAGTTAGCTCTATGATTAAAAACATAATACTCGAGTGTGAGCAATATGTGACTGCTCATGACATTTGGGTGTACCTCTGAGAGAAACATAGAGCCACTAATGACTCATTTTAGACAGTTGACTATAAAATTTGATACCTATAAAAGGCGAAGTGATCATAGTATCAAACGACATTTAAGGGTCATGTCTAACATGATTAGAGAGTGAGAGTCAGTTGGTCATGTCCTTTCCAATGAATAGAAAGTTCAAACTTTGATCCGATTTCTTCCTACCAAATAGGAGCACCTGAAAGTCAGTTTAAATCACAGTAACAGTGTACAGACTTTCTCGGATGTTGTTCGCCATGTCAAGCTTAGGATGAGTGGTTTTTCTGCCGCAAGATTCATACCTGATGTTTCTGTTGTATAATTTAGTTCCAAGAGAGTTTTAGACTCTAATTTTGAGAGGAACTGGAACAAAAGTAAGATAGGAAAGAGGATTAGAGATGGATCACAAAAGAACAACTCTGGATATAAGAACAGATAGAGAGATAATTATGGTTTTTTCGTCAAGCGCCTTCTGGTAGGAGATAGATTAATGAGGAGAACGATGCAAGAGTGAACGTTAGAAGAGTTGACACTTGTAAATTACAGTTACGAAGTGGTCGAACTCTCATTCTATATATTGTTCTCTAGGTACCAGAAATTCGACGAAACCTTATCTATTCTTATTCTTTTGTAATTTGACTATGTTTTGAACTTTCAGAGATATATAAATGATTTATATTTAAATGACATGTGTATTGGTTTTTGACAGTTTGCAAATGGTTTCATCATTTTACAAATATTGATAAAGTGATATGGCATGATAGATTTGGTCACATTATGGCAAAATAGGATTAATCAACTAGTGAAAGAAGAATCATTGGGTTCACTCACAAAGGTTGATTTTCTAATGTATGAATGTTGTCTTGTTAGCAAAATGATGAGAAAATCATTTGGAAAAGCCATATAAGCTAAATTTCCATTGTTTTTAATCTATTGAGACATTCGTGGTCCAATGGGTGGGAAGGCTAGACATGGAATTTCATGTTTCATCACGTTTAATATGATTTCACGCATTTGACCATATCTATTTGATTTCTCATAAATTCGAAACACTTGAGTGCTTTAGACATTATATGAGCGAGATAGAAAATTAAACGGATAGATAACGTGAATATCTATCGGATCAATTTAAAGATCTGAGTAATGAAAGAGTCATAATTCGATATTTGACCATTTCTTATACAACTCAGTAGAGTAGTGTTGTAGTGAGAAAGAATAGCATATTGTTAGATATGACAACATCCATGATAACGCAGGTTAACTTGTTGCGTTCCTTTTGGGGAGGTGCCTCATTTATTACAGCTTATATTTTTTAACAAAGTGCCTTTAAAGTTGGTACCAATGACAATATATAAACTTTGGACTAGTAGAAGATCATGCTCGAATGACTTCAAATTTCGGGGATCAACAGTATGTATTTTGAGATTTTCCATAAGTTTGGAAAATTGGGTCTCTATAGAAGTAAGTGTATCTTTATAAGATACTCCAACTAATCTGAAAGTTAAGTATTCATTTGTGAACAAAAAGATGGTACTACAGTAGAGATTAGAGTACGAATGTCACATTTCTGGAGATTGAATTTCCTAGTCGAGGTGACTAGAAGGACATAGAACCTCTTGTCTGAATTAATTAATTCAGAAGGTGGCTCTGTCCATTACGGATCGTTAGAATGATATTGATTCCAATAGGAGGAATTTAAATTCTAGCAATCATTCTGAGTTACAAAATCGGGAAAGTGTTAGAAAAACGGTGCCCAAACGTCATTTTGAAAATTATTGGACACGCATTTATTTTTTCTCTAGAAATGAAGAAGAGTCCAAGAATATAAATGAGACTCTATTTTATCCCACCAAGGGTGAATGGAAAAGGCAATGGAAGAAAAAACTAGAGTTAATAAGGTCCAACCATATTTGAAAATTGGTTGAATTTCTACTAGAACGCTAAGTGATTGAGAACAACTGGGTTCTCAAAAAGAAGTGTAGGGTAGATAGAATTATTGAGAGGTAAAAGACTCAATTGATAGCAAAATGTTACACTTAGTAAAAGAATATTGATTATGAACAAACATTTTCCCAATAGTAAGATTTATCTCTATTCACATACAGTTGGCGATACTGACCGATTTGGATTATGGAAAACTATAAATCCGTTGATACTTCTGTGACTGTAAGCGATAGTTCAAGTGATGGCATATGCCTAGAACTCCTAATGAATAGATAAAATGTCCGAAACACCATATTATAGTACAGTTGGGAACTTGAAGTACGCTATGATGTGTACTCATTTCGACATTCGTCATACTATGGGGTTTGGTAAGTAGGTATCTGTCTAATCCAGAGAAGAGTGATTGGATCGCTATAAAAAGCATATTGGGATACTTGAGCGGAACTGCAGATTATTTCTTTTGTTATTAAGAAAATGATCTAGTATTGAAAGGATACACAAATACTGATTGGGGAGAAGATTTGAATGAGAGAAAATCTGCCTCCGGTTATATTTGCTTGCTGAATGATGGCGTCATCTCATGGAGTAGTAAGAAACAAACCTGTGTATCACTTTTTATGATAAAAGCAGAATTTGTGGCCAATACTTCTGCAGTTCAGAGTATGAGTTTGGTTGAGTAGATTTTATAATATTAGGGAATAGTAAGCAAGTTAGTGGGAGTTGTGACTATCTATTATAATAATCAGTCAACTGTTGCTTATGTTAGAGACTCCATTATTATAGCAAAACCAAATATAGATATAAAAATCAATTTTGTCAGAAACATGATTGAAAAGAGAAAAATAACACTAAATTATATGACCACGCATTTGTTGGTGTCTGGTACTTTTGTTTTTTTGAGAAACCAATACCTAAAGACATGTTTGTGAGACATGTCAGACGACATGAATTGCGTGGATTGTGATAATATTTGTTACTCTGAATGGAATTGTGATTATATATATAGCGTATATATGATGTAATGTTCATATTCGATGATATTTGAATTTTGTTTTTGTATCCAAAATTCTTGTATCTTGAATTGAAAGTATGTCAGACAAGTTTTGAAATTGCTTTCTCACACGAATAATCTCCTCTAATGTCTGTGTGATATGTAGAGACGAGACATGTTAATTTGTGATGGATTAACACACATATAGGCTACCTTAGTTAAGTACTAAGATGAATTATCGGTTAAATAAACTATACATACGGTAATCGAAATGGATTTTCTACAATCCATTAAACTTGTCGAATAGCTAGATATGAATTTTCTTTGATGTTGTGAGATTTTAGAGGACTTGTAAGAAGGAAAACTCAGGTCAAGTATTGTGTATACTTGGACTAAAACCTGTATGATGCGTTAGTTTAGAAATGAAGATATATACTTCCAAATGAAAAGGAAAAGTATCATAGCATGTGTTTTCATACCATAAGTACTTAAGTGACCATATGAATAATGAGATGGTGCATCATTCTTTGTCTCACTGTGTCCATCTCATTGTGTGAGACTCAGAGATTTATACTTAACCTCAATTTATACTCTTAGGACTTTCGTCTGTTTCTTAAAATTTTATTTTAGTGTTACTACTTTAGCATATCACCAAGAAGCCATGGATGATTCAGTTTGGCGATGCATGTCTGGAAAAGCAGCTAATGTAAAGTTGAAAGTAAGTAGTATGAAAGGAAAACCATTTTTGACCGACACGTTACTATGTATTCACAAGTCAACCAATTATGTCTATGACTTAGTGTTTTGAAATGTAATTGTGAATACATGATTAGATTTGAGTCAAATATGCTCTTATATTATTTTGAGAAATGAGAGATACATTGATTGTATCAAGTAAAAGAGGTTTGTGGTATAGTAAGATACGATATCTCATTACCACATTGACGATGAGCTGCTATTTATCCTTACTAGGTATGTAGCCTTAGAGTTCTTTGGTATTCTCATAGGTCACACGCTCTTCTTGTCTGTATGAAATTTGTATTCGATAGTAATGATCACGTTATGTGCGAATCTAACCCTCATGTGTAAGTGAGAGATATTGGCATATAAGGCGGGTCCGCCCATGAGGGTAGACCTGCCCCTCATTTTTTTTTAATTTAAAATAAAGGAAGGGGTGGTTATTAGGCAACCACCCACTCAACTCCCCTCTTTCTCTCATAATTGTTTCAACAATGAAAGAAAAAAGGGGGTTCTTTTCTCCATTGAAAAAGGTGACGGGAATAACTTCCCCAAATAATGATCACATTGTATGAGAACATACATGTGTACATCGAAAGACATACAAGGAGATTTTTGTTTTCTTTGTTAGACAAGAGAGAGAGAGAACTTACTTTGAGAAATAGAGAAATGTTAAAGGGTTTGATGTTAGTGATTAATCTACACCAAAGTGGTATTTGATTTTGTGGATAATAGGGTGTGATCCAATTTTTATGACATCTTCTCTATCTAAGATACCCAATCATCGGAAAGAGGTAAGTGATCCTAACTCAATCTCAATTCGGGAATTTCCACATGAAAATTTGTTTGTTGGTTTGTACGAAATTCATTAGAGTTTAAAATTTTAATTATAAAATACATAAAAGAGACTCCCACAAATTGTGAAAAAAGGGGCCAATTCATTCATTCTCTATAAAGGGGCAACTTTCATCCCACACCCAAAAAAAGAAAATAATTATTACCTAAACCAAATAAAAGTTGGTAGAGTAATGGATATGTCTGCGGAGAATTAGACACAAAAAAATGAAATGTTTTCAATTACAATGTTAATTTTATTTTCTCTATACAATAAGTCCAATCGAAGAGAGAGACATACTTAATTTACAACACCATAATAAAATTGGAATCCCCAAAAAAATCAAACAAAAAAGTTAATTAAATTTTCCAAGTGCATGAAAATTTAGAAGGGAAAAAAATCTTAAAGATAAAAACATATTTTGTGATGTGAAAATCAAAAAGAGTGAACAACTGAATAAAGATAGCCATACAAATTTTAAGAAACGATTTTCAATAATCTAATCATTCAAATTATATTCAAAATTGTAAATGTGTTACAAGGTCTCTATAAAAGAACCAATTTTCATATGGTAGGTCAAATGATTAGTAAATTCATTTGTAATTCATCCCCAATCAAGAATTAAGAACGTGTAGGAAGAGAGAAAAAGTCAGAACGATCTAAGGTTAAGAGGTTATTTCATCAGGAGATGCATTTTTTTATTGAAGTTATCATTTTATCGTAACAAAAGAAGAGAGTATGGAAGAGTTTGATTATATTCTAAAAGAAAAGGAATCATCTCTTCTATGAGAGAAAAGCAAAATCTTTAGAATAGTGTTAGTGATTAACTAGGAAAAGATTTAAAGGAAATGAGAAATCCTAATTATGAAATGCAAAATTAAATAATTTTTATTTTAAGATTTCGTGTTTTTTAAAAATAATATTTGGCAAAAGAGAAAATAGATTCAGTGGCGAGGTAATAGTCGAGATTGGGGTAGGTTGTGTCGATTTGCAGGTATTCTTGGAATTTAAAAATGTTGTCAGATGCCTTATCATCTTTCCCTATAGTGGATGGGGACAAGAAGAAGAAGAAGTCCGAGTTTCTACAAATTTTCTTCTACATTCCTTTTCTTGCTTCTTCTCCTTTTGATCTTACACTATATACCACTACATTCTCATTGCAACTTGATTCTGATTTGGATTTCCTTGATTCTGGTAAAAAAAGAAGTTTAAAAACAAGAGAAAGATGATTTTGACAACGAAGAAGGAAGTAAGAATGAAAAAAAAAAAAAATGACTTCAAAAATCAGGATAGCATATGCAAATGGTAAGGAAAGTCCATAATGTGTCTTTGGCATTTCGTGAGGGCTTCTTTATGGGTTCATGAGATATAGATAAAAATCCATTAAGTTTTTTAGGATAAAGTCCATCTTCTCAAAAGAAAAAATGGGCCTTGGGTTCAAAAATTCGTCATTGATGAATGAAGCCCTAGCCAAAACTGGGATAAAATAAAATGGTTGATTAAAGCAATCCGTGGGCAAATTTTTTGATGAACAAGTATGCTTTGGGCAAGGATTGGAGGGGTTGGAAATCTAAACTTTCCAATTCTCCTCTTTAGAAGCAATTGTTAAAGGCAATAGTAAGTTGGGAGAGGATGTGAAGTGGGTTGTGCACAATGGTTGCAAAACTCAATTTTGGAAAATGTTTACGTGAGAGATTATTCCAAGCTAGAAAATCTTAGTTAAACTTCTAGAATATCTTACTGAAATTGCAATGCTAGAATACATCTTTATGATAGAAGGGAGATGGAACTTGAACTTCCTCCCCTATATGCTTGTCGAGGACACTTGCTAGAAGATTCTTGCAATATTTGCAGATGTTTGGAATGATATAAAAGATTAGCTTGATTAGAATAAGCAAGGGGGATATTTGAGTATGCTATCCAAAGCATGAGAATAGATATTTGTTTCTCTAAAGATATGGTGTGCAGATATTTAGAGTCGTCACTATGGAATGCTTATCCCATCCCTTGCCCATGTGGGATGAGCCTCTGAAGGGATGGATAGGAAAATCATGATCGAGATAGCAGAACCAAGGTTATGGAACTTGGGATGGTTTTTTTTTTTTTTTTGTCATAATGAAAGGGCCTTACTTTTTGACCAGATGTATTAGGTCAATTCTTTTGAGTAATATATCTGAAAATCCCAATTGATTCCTTATTAACATCGTTTCGAATGCATCTAGTACATTCTAACTAACTTTTCCCTTATTTGAAATAAAACGACAAAATTTCGACTCATACCATCCCTTTATGGGACAAGAGGGTGGATGGAGCAACTCTTATTTCCAAAAAAATAATAATTCATTTTTTTTGGAAAAAAGAAGATGTTTTACATATGTAAATATCGTATATTAATTAAATCAAGTAAAGATTTAATTCAATAATTAGATAACATATAGCAAAAATGACACTATAATAAAAAATTAATATTAAAATTGGGATCGACTTCCAAACTTCAACTTGATAACATAATACAACTTCAAATGCTCTCTTTCAACTTCCAAACTTCCAAAAACACACTCAATACAACTTTAACTTCATATATTACAAAGGCTCTCTCTTTTTTTATTTTTTATTTTTTATTTTTTTATAATCTTCAACTTCAACTATATTGGAAACTTTTTTAGTATATGTTGACATTAAAATTGCTTCAATTGCATGATTCTCATATGTAAAGTTAAATAAAACAATTAATAATACGATCATAAACAAACAACATACTTATTTTTTTTAAAAAAAAAATCCAATTAAAAGCCCTTTAATAATTCAATGGTCAATGACATGATACCATAGGAGTTAGATCAAAAGTCATGCAACCGATTTTGTGGGGATAAGAGTTTGGATATTGATGGGACATGACTCAAAAGTCCATCAGGGCAGTGTCCAAAGACCAGAAGGTCCATAATTATGCTAGCAGTTCGGCATGGCCATGATAGGGATTTATCTCTTCGAAGAGCGAACTTAGACTGACCTCTTGATTAATTCCAAACGGTGGCGACCCAATCGATTCGAATCATTCGGAAGTCTTAAATCGCTGCCCTTCTTTCTTTGATTAATAACCAATAGCTTGCTAGAGAACCGATCGTTTTGCTCTTATCAGCTAGAGGTAATATTTGACTAAATCTTATATTAGCCTATATTTCCTATCTCATCACGAAATATATCTCGTAGATAAAGAAGGAAATCCCAGAAAATCTAATTGATAAGGGAAGAAATCTCCATAAATTGCTAAATTTTTTAAATGACGAAAATCATAAATCTCCCGAAAATATTTGACTATGAAATCCTGAGACTGTCGGACCTTCTCGCATGGAAACTATGGTTACGACGCTCTAGATATACACGGTTCCTTAGGGACCTACATATAAAAGTATTCGGCATACCAAAATTCAGATAGGCTCTCTGAGACCGAACACTTGACACACAAATCAAAGGGCTCTCAGCTGTCTCTCTCTCTCTCTCTCATGCTCAGTCTGTTTTATTCCTGTCAAAAACTAGCTCTTTTTGACTTAAGTGTCAAAACTTCCCTCGCTGGAACACCTTCTGGTGGTCTTTTGTAGTGCTCCAGCAGTGGTCTTTTGCAGGTCTCAAATCATCTCCTGAAGCAACCTTTTGAAGAGTCAAAGAAGCCGAAATCTGTGAAACCGAAACCCATCTTCAACAAATTGGTATCGTCTGTGGGAAAATAGACTGACTCTCTAGACAAACATACCATCTGCCTTTTGTTACCATTCAGAATATGATAGCAGTTAAGAGAAAAAGGCCAATCATTGGGTTCGATGATGATGATCTAATCGGAGTCAACCCTAATCGTAATGACCCTTTGGTCATCACTACAAGAGTAGAGTCTCATGTCATTAAGAGAATTCTTATCGATCAAGAAGCAGACTGCGATCTCCTTACTTAGGATGCTTTCCAGCAAATAGATCTTAACTCGTCTCACCTTCAACCTCATACTGGGTCCCTCAAAGGACTTTTTGATGAATACATCTATCCAGAAGGTGTTATTCCTCTCACTGTAACCTTGGGAACTTCTCCTAACCATGTGGCCGCTAAAGTCGTCTTCCACGTGGTGAAATTATTTTCGCTTTACAATGCAATTCTTGGTTGCCCTAGTCTAGACGAATTGGAGGCACTATCTAATATGAAACATATGAAGGTCAAGATTAGAACACCAGAAGGAATTGCTAATCTCAATAGCGACTCTGATTCTTATGCTCTTCTCACAGTCAAAGGTTGACAAGAGAACTTTCCGATCGATACCCTAGAGTTCAAGGAAGATGTCGAACCAATAACCAACCCTGAGCCTGCAAAAGAAGTGATTGAGATTTCCCTAACTGGTGACTCTAACCAGATTGTTTGAGTTGGGGCTAACTTGCCAACATATCTGCGAAAAGCAATTATCAATTGCCTATGCCAATATTTACAAGTCTTCACTTGGTCTCCTAAAGACATATCCATCGGTTATAATCTACAAACTAACCGTTAACGTCGGATACGAGCCGGTCAAACAGAAGAATAGAGTGTATTCCCTAGAACACCAACGTGTCATCCAAGAAGAAGTATAGAAACTATTGATGATTGAATTCATTAGTGAAGTCAAATATCCCGAATGACTAGCCAATGTGATCCTGTTGAAAAAAGCGAATGGTAATGGAGGATATGTGTGGATTTCACCGATTTTAACAGGGCGTGTCCAAAATATAGCTACTTGCTTTCCAACATCAACAAGCTTGTGGACAACTTCTCAGACCACCAAATTTTGAGTTTCAAAGGATGCCTATTCTGGCTATAATTAAACACGAATGGTGTTTAAAGATGAGAAAAGACAAGTTTTATCATAGAATTCGGTACGTATTGCTATCGAGGTATGCCCTTTGGTTTGAATAACACTGGACCGACCTTCTAACGGTTGGTTAATAAAGTCTTCAAAGATCAACTCGGTAAGAACATATAAGCATATGTTGATGACATGCTCGTCAAGAGTACCAGTGTGGATGTCCATGTTGCCGATCTCATAGAAAATTTTCAGATATTGGAGCGTTACAACATGCAGCTAAACCTAGTAAAATGCATTTTTGGAATTGCATCTTACAAGTTCTTGGGTTCTATGACCACTAACATGGGAAATTGAGGCAAATCCTGAGAAGATACAAGCTATACTAGACATGTCACCACCCCAGATGTTAAAGGAGATATAGTGCCTTATTGGTAGAATATCCGCCCTAAGCCAATTCACGTCGAAAGTTGGAAAAAAGTACAAACTTATCTTTGACGCCCTAAAGAGGTCCCCGCGATTTGTGTGGACGCCTGAGTGCCAAACGGCCTTCGAGTAGCTTGAAGAATGCCTCATGTCACCCCTATTGTTCTCTTTCCTATTCCTGGTAAGAAACTATACTTATACCTCTCTATATCTAACCGGGTAGCACTATCCTTATGAGACAGGAGTTAACCGTACAGAAGCCAGTTTACTACATTGGCCGAATACTCAAAGAATCCAAGATCAACTATCGACCGATTGAAAAGATAGCTTATGCTTTGGTCATTCAGCCAGGCGCCTTCGGCCATATTTTCAGGCCCATACTATCATAATGCTTACCGACCAACCGCTGAAACAAATCCTTCAGAAGAGAAATACCTTGGGCCATCTCATCAAATAGAGTGTGGAGTTAGGCGAGTTTGACATCCATTATTAGTCGAAACCTGTGATCAAAGGCCAAGCTTTTGCAGACTTCATCCTTGAATGCACACTTTCGGTTCCAACTGAGCGTGAGTCTATCGATAGTCATGAAGAATGGTCAACCGGACTGGACGCTGCATGTTGATGGGTCATCAAACTCCTCAGGAAGTGGTGCTAGACTCATACTGATGGATCTAGATGATTTCAAGGTAGAGTACACTCTTTGTTTTGACTTCAAGGCCATAAATAATCAAGCGGAGTATGAAACTTTATTGATAGAATTTCAAATCGTAATAACCATGGGGGCTTAACACATTCGAGTATTCACCGATATTCAACTAGTTGTCAAACAAATTGAAGAGGTCTATGAGACTAAAAACCCGATCATGGCCAAGTACTTAAGCAAACTGCGTGAAATGATGAGCGGGCTAGACAAAGTCGACATCTAACAAATCACTCGATCAGAGAACGCGTGGACTGATACAATCTCTAAGTTAGCTAGTTCATACTTGGTTACCTCTAATCGAATAGTTTACATCGAGAGCCGACCACGCCCCAACATATATGAATCCAAAAAAATTCTTGTTACAGACCAGTTTCCAAGTTGGAAAAACACATAAAAGCCTATTTAAAGTATGATCGTTTGCTGAACTCACCAATGGAGGCGGTGAAACTAAAATGGAAGGCCACTTACTATGCAATCATCAATGGGAATCCATACCGAAAGTCCTTCACTTACCCGTACCAAGGGTGCCTGCCTAACCCTTGAAGAAGGAGTCTATATCTTCAAAGAGATCCATGAAGGGATATGCAGTAACCATTTGGGGGCTCGGAATCTAGTTCACAAAGCCACACGTCAAGGGTACTACTGGCCAACCATGAAAACTGACTCCAACAATTATGTCAAAAGGTGTGACAAGTGCCAACGTTTCTCTTCGGTACCACGACTACCCTCCACCAAACTGAGTCCCATAGCAAGCTTTTGGTCATTCGCCCAATGGGGAATGGACATCTTTGCATCATTCCCACCACCTACTGGACAACAAAAATTCCTCATAGTCACTATCAACTACTTCACCAAGTGGGTAGAAGCCGAACCCCTAGTCCAGATAACAACAACCAAAGCCTAATCGTTCGTATGGACTCATTTTATCACTAGATTTGGCATACCCCGTGCCCTTATCACTGATAACAGGAAGCAATTCGACAACAAGAGCTTTTAAGAGTTTTACAACAAGATGGAAATTCATAACCGATTCGCATCGGTCACTCATTCATAGACTAATGGACTTATGGAGATAACGAACAGAATAATTTTACAAAGGCTGAAGACAATGTTGGACGAAACCAATGGATGATGGGCAGAGGAACTTTACAGTATCCTCTGGTCATATCATACCACACCCAAACACCATTCAGTTTGACATATGGAAGCGAAGCCATCATACCTGTGGAGATAGGAATCCATTCGTTTTAGGTGGCCTAACACGACGTGGCATGAAATGAGCCTGCCTTATGAGAACGATTAGATCTGCTCTTAGAATTGTGGAAATCTGCATCTGCTTTAATGCTAGCATACCAATAATAGATAGCTTAATATTACAACTGAAGAGTTAAAAAGAGAACGTTCAAACCCGACGAACTAGTCCTAAGGAAGGTCGAAGCAATCGGCCAACCTCTACCCGAGGGCAAGCTAGCACCCAATTAGGAAGGTCCCAATCAGATACATTCTGTAGTTCGCCTAGAGACCTATTGTCTCAACAATCTAGATGGATTGACTGTGCCCATAACTTGGAACTCAGAAAACCTATGCAACTATTATCGATGAATCTCATCATTTCCCGTGGTCGGAAAAGTCTCCCATGTGCTTCTCCCTTTGGTTTATTCTATCGAATATTTCCTACCAACCTATCCTATCAGTTGATTCCTATCGAACGTAACATATCGTTAATAAGGGACATGACTCCGAGTTAGGAAGGCACGACCCATCCTATTGGTTGATTCCTATCAAATGTAACATATCATCAATAAGGGATATGACTCCTAGTCGGGTAGGTACGGCCCATCCTATTAGTTTATTCCTATCGGACGTAACGTGTCGTCAATAAGGAACATGACTCTCAGTCGGGTAAGTACGACCCATCCTATTGGTTGATTCTTATTGAACATATTGTCAATAAAGGATATGACTCCCAGTTGGGTAGCCATGGCCTATCCTATCGCTTAGTTCCAAACAAACATAACAGGTCATCGTAAGGAATGTGATTCCCAGATAGTTGAATTTTCTATTGGGTTCCCATCAAACGAAGTGCATTAAAAAGGAGGGATATATCTCTCGGTTGGGTACTATATACCTCCTCGGTTGTACGAACAAAAAGGGGAAGGTATTTCTTTGGGCAATCGCTACCTCTTACGGAGAATTGAAAGTATTTTTGCCTGAGTAACTCCTGCTAAATGACATGCTACCTGATAATCTATCATATGATCGTTTCATCGATTACCTTGTTCGTTTAGACATTCGGTTTCTATCACTGGAAATTTGATCAAAGGCGAAAATCGACAAATAAGTAAAATAAAATTCTTCTTTTATTTCCATAAAACAAATATATATCAGATTACATGAACAAGCGTAGTTTACGAGTTCCCAAGACGGATCGATTACACTAAGAAAAATACATAAGAAAAATTACAGCATTGCTTCTGGACAAAGAGGCTACAATGTCATAGTCATTCGATAGAACTGGAGAGTACAAAAACAGTGAGAAGAGAAGACGAAAGAAATTCAAGAACATCTATAGCCAAACGTGGACAAGAAGGCTATGGAAATGGGTTGAGGAGGGCATGAGACGGTTGTAAAGAAACTGTGAGAATATATCAGGATTCAAATCTTCTGCCATACATAGCTCCTCACAACCTAATGCCTCTTTTAGTCGCCCAACCCAAGAAAACACGAGCCAGACAACTAACTTAATCCAGAACAAGAGCGTATCTAAAACTCCCCTCTGAAGTTGAGAACCCTAATGGGAACCTTGACAGAGCCCATCTTGATGTCTAAACATCGTACGACATGACGAGACCTCACGTAAGTGGTCCATTCTTGATGAGGTTTTACATTGGCTGAAATGGTTTAATGATAATTGTGTGCAATGAATGAAGGATTTAAATCCCTCCAACTTTTTACAAAACATTTATTTTAGGGACACTTGTTTAAAGCTTGAGGGTATTAACACCCTTGGGAAGATGGAACGGTTAAAAGAAAAAAGGCGTCCACCTACTGTCCGTTTCAATTTAACGTCTTACAAAGCGTATTAGAGGCAATTCGCACAACCCGAAGCGACGCGAGCTGCATTAAAGACTTTGTGCCTTTCCAATTTTTAAAAGATAGTCATTACTTATAGCGTCTTCCTCACGAAACGATACCATGAATCGGGGGCAAATGATGGAACATAATCTAAAGGCCTATTGGGGTAGTGTCCAAAGATCAGAAGGTCCATAACTAGGTTAGCATTTTGGCATGGCCATGACAGTGATTTGTCTCCCCGAAGAGTGAACTTAGACAGACCTCTTGATTAATTCCTAATGGTGGCGACCCAATCAATTTGAAGCATTCGACAGTCTCAAACCGATGCCCCCTCTTTCTTTGACTGATGACCGACAGCCTGCTAGAGATCCGATCATTTTTTACTCATCAGTTGGAGGTAATATTTAACTAAATCTCATATTAGCCTATGTTTCCTATCCCGCGACGAAGCACGTCTCCTAAATAAGAAAGGAAATCCTATAAAATCTAATCAATAAGGGAAGAAATCTCACCGTATTGCTAAACTTCCTAAGCAATGAAAATTATAAATCTACTGAGAATATTTGACTATGGAATCCCGAGATTGTTGGACCTCCTTGTATGGAAACTAGGGTTACAATGCACTGCATACACATGGCTCCTAAGGGAACTACATATAAAAGCATTCTACATACTGAAATCCAGGTATACTCTCTAGGACCCAATACTTGACATATAAATCACAGGGCTCTCAGCTCTCTCTCTCTCTCTCTCTCTCTCTCTCTCTCTCGTGCTTAGTCTGTTTCATTCTTGTCGAAAATTGCTTTTTCTGATTTGAGTATCGGAACCTCCCTCGTTAGAGCACCCTCAAGTGGTTTTTTACAATCTCATATTTCATAGTAACCGTTCAAAGAGTCAAAGGAATTGAAATCTATGGAACCGAAACCCACCTCCAACAGACATAATTCAAAAGTTAGGATACAACTTTTGTATTTGGTGAGAACGTTGTCACTGATACTAAATGCAGCTTTTGATGCAATTGTAACAACTGGGATGTTCAGCACGTGCAATAGAAAAATCATGAAATTGATTTGCATTATTTTTCCAAAACTGGAAAACATTTAATTCAGCAAATTGATCATAATCTAACTTTGGATCTTTTAAATAAGAATCTAATTCAGACTTTCCTTACATTAATTCCTCGCTACCGAAGGTGGTGGTCCTAGTCATACCCACCACCATCTCCGGTGGGATGGTCGGATTCTACAGTCTGAAGTTTCGAATTCAATTTGAAGCTTCAATCATTTTTTTTATTAAAATTGTTTCTTCAAAATCAAAACAATTAATCATTCAATAAAAAAATTTATGTTTTTTTAAAAACAAAAATCATGTTTTTAACCCTTAAAACCGTTCTGTGATACCACTTGTTGGAACTAGAATTAATAGTTATCTCTCTTTGATTCAAACAATTAGATAAATAGCAGAATAAAAATATATTTGAATGAAAAATAATATTATAAACATGATATTCAAAAAATAAATCATAAATTATTTGTAATAAAACAAATTTCACTTGTATGTATACTTGTGAAGAAGACTTCACATCTCCATTTTCTTCCCTAATCCCTAACTCAACTCTTGTATGCTTCTCTTAGTGGGCAAAGATTGATGAACTTTAAAATTTATCTATATCCTATGTGTAGAGAATCTCTCATAATTCTTGTGTTTCAATTAGGTCGGGAACTTTAACTTACAAAAGTTCAATTAAAACACAAAAATATTTAGAGATTGTACTTTGCAAAATTATTAAATCAAACATCATACTTTTCAAAATTATAAAATAGTTCCAATAATTTTGTAAATTATAAAACAAAAGAAAATAATTTCAAAAATGATAAAGTAGGATAGATAGATTTTCAAAATAACAATATAGAATAAAATGTTTTTGAAACTACAAATGGGTTATATAACTTTCTCAAAAAAATTATGACTTTCTATTTTATTCTTCATTTCCAATTAACTTAATACAAAAATAATTTCATACGAGTAAGTAACAAATACCATATGAGTTTTTAGGGTAGAGAAGAAATTTAGAATATATTTATTTTGCCTCTAAGATAATTATAATACCATATGCTAATCCGGTAAATACATTAAAATTATTTTTTATTATAATTAATTTCACTAAATAATTAAACTTGTACTCCCAAATAAATATCATATTATTTATAGATGTTAATAAATAAATATTTATCAATTTGTACTTGATTTATATGTATTTTTATATGCTGTCCTCTAAGTAACACGTGTAATTGAGGTCAGACAAAACACACACACACACACACTATCATTTAGTATCTTGAGTCTCTCGTTCAAAATAGATGATATCCAAATTATTCAATTTGTCTTCCATTGTCTGATGGAATTTGCAAATTTTTAAAATGTTTGATATTATGCAAAATCATATCTCTAAATTTAGTTTCCAATTAGTCGAATAAAAGGACTCAAGAAAGCAATTTCTGATATAGTAGACATAAATTCTCTATCGTGTATGTATGTTCAACTAACTAACAGAGTGTATCTATTGTTCAAAAGATTTCGCTCATAACATATCCAAATATAGAGCCCCTAGTTCATAGATTCATCCATGTATACTCAAAATTAAGAGTACATAAACAATGTACAACTATAAAGTATCAATTTTTAGAAAATTATATAGGTCCTCTTTAGTACTAACTACTTGCACTTACTACTATTGAGTCTGGACCTTATCTAAATCTGGACCTTATTCGATTTACAAGCTAAATCATTTCCAACAACTAGAAAACTCACAAATTATAGCTTACATCTAAATGAAGTGTTTAACTTCATCAATTAGTTAAGAACAATTTTCTTTAGACTAATGTAACCATGATTTAACTACATCATGGCTAGTCTCAAACCCGAATAAATGATGAGGGTTACACTATGTTGTAGTCAGCATAAAACCTTAGTCAAAACCAAAATGATAGATAAATATAGAAAATTCGTTGGAGATTAGTGACGTGATGCATTGGATCTTGAGTGTAATGACAAGTTAACAAGTGTCTCTAGGGTGTCATCTAGAAGCGACGTGCCACATTGCTATTTGGATATAGTATAAAATAAGCAAGGGTTCTCATATTTATATGGATAGGTGTGGGTAAGGAAGTTTGTCTACGAAGATAAGATTTGCCCAACTGTTTCGAATATAGCATCCTTAATCGGTAAGTTAGGAGATGGAAGAAGTAATAATCAGACGAAAAATTAATATTATGTGTTGTCGAAAAACTAAGTGGGTGAGGGAGAAGGTTGGAGAAGTAGAGTCTTATGAACATAAGATTTAGTACACAGACAGGGATAAAACTAAAATTGGGGTAAAAATAATTGTCCATAAGAACTTATAAGAGGATGTAGTGAAGATCATAAGGAAGAAAGATATAATTTTGTTTGTTAACCTAATTAATGGAGAAAATATAATTAACATAGTCAATATTTATGCATCTCAAATAGATATAGATACAACTAGTTAAAAATAGTTCTTGGAAGATCTAAATAAATTTATACAAGCTATATCTAGTGAAGAGAAATTGTTTATCAGAGGAAATCTAAATGGGTATGTAGGTGAAAACAATGAGGGATTTGAAACTGTACATGAAAATTTTGGTTTTGGTAATAGGAGAGAGGCAAGGGTATCATTTTAAAGTTTGTTATAATATTCGATTTGATATTAGTAAACACTTTTTTTAAGAAAAAAGAACTACACATAATTACACATAGAAATGGTTCAAATACCAACTAAATAGATTTTTTTCTCAAAAGATGGGGTGATAAAATGACCTGTTGGGATTATAAAGTTATATTAAGGGAGAGTATAGCAAGTCAATAAAGGGTTTTAGTTTTAGATGTGTGTGTACTTAAGAAGCAAAAGAAATGACATCCATTAATGGAGGCAAGAATTAAGAGATGGAATTTAAAAGAGAAAAAGTTTGTGACCTTTAAAAACAAATTAATTCAAATAGCCACCTGGTTTACTGATGATTCGAAAACTATGTGGATAGAAATATTTAATAATATTAAAAATATATGTAAGGATGTTCTTAGCATACTAGGGGTCGGGCACCAAGAGGTAAAGAGTCATAGTAATGGAATGAGAAAATTCAAGTTGCTATATGAACAAAACGAAAGTGTTATAAGAACATTAAAAGCAATAAAGGTGATAATATATTTGAGAAGTACAAGAGTGTAAAAAAAATGTGAAAAAGATTATTTGCAAATCAAAAAGTAATAATTGTCAAACTAAAATATAGGAAGAAAAAAGATATAAATGATGTTAGGTGTGTTAAAAGTGAGACCAATGGTGTCTTTGTAAGAAATTGGAATATAAGAATGCACTGCAGGGTTATATTGATAACCTCTTTAATGTTATGGGTATAAGAGATATCAACAATATCATGTTAGATGTGTTAAAAGTGAGACCAATAGTGTCTTTGTAAGAAATTGAAATATAAGAATGCGCTGGAGGGTTATTTTGATAACCTCTTTAATATTATGGGTATAAGAGATATCAAAAATATCATGGTATCTATAGAAGAGATCAATATGGGTTATAAACACAAGATTCGTTTTTATGAAGTAAGGAGACCTTAAAAAATCAAAAATAATTAATCCATAGGACCCAATAGTATCCATATTGAAGTGTGGAAGTGTTTGGATAAAATAGGAATAGGAATAGGAATGTTGGTGAATCTTTTTAACAAAATTTGGCAAACTAAGAAAATGTTTCAAACATGGAGGGATAGTACAATTTACCATTATATAAGAATAAAGGAGATATGCAAAATTGTTCCAATTATAAAAAAATTAAATTTAGTAGTCATAATATGAAGTTGTGAGAGAGAGTGATGGAGTATAAATTAAGATTTGAGATAAATATGTTTTAGAATCAATTTGAGTTCATGTCAAAATAATCCATTATCGAAACAAGTCACTTGTTTAGACATTTGGCGGAGACATTTAGAATACAAAATAGAGACTTGCATATAGTATTCATTGACTTTGAAAAGCATAGATAGTGTTCTAGAGACATTGTGATAGGCATTGACAAATAAGAGGATCTCGTTAAAATATATTGATCTTATAAAAAATGTGCGAGGAGCTATTATCAATGCAAGAACCAACAACAATAACAATAAACTAGGCATTCTATCCCAAAATTTGGGATTAACCATTTGAGAGATAAATATCAAGAAAAAAAAAAGCACGAGTGTTGATTAAATTTAATTTATACAGATTCTCCTACACCACTCATTCCTATTTAAGACCACCTCTTCCACTAAATCTATAACTATTTGTCTTTACGAATAATTTGTATCTAAATTTTTAGCGACTATCTCTACGTTTGACAAATGTCCTATATTTAAATTTTTGATTCTCCTAACTGGTGCATCATTGGGTCTTCATTGTACATGTCCAAGACATTTTAGACGGTATTCTCGCATCTTATTTATAATTGAACTAACTCCCAATTTATTACGTATCTCTTCATTTCTAATTTTATCATTTCTATTTTTACCACACATTCACCTAAATATTCTTATTTTAGCTACCGTCATTTTCTAATCTTGTTGTTATTTAATGACCCAATACTCAGTGTCATATAACAGTACATGTTTTATTGCGGTTCTATAGAATTTTCCCTTTAAATGTAATAGTATCATGCGATCGCAGAGAACTCCGAATGCTTTATTTTATTTCATCCAACCTGCTTGAATTTTATTATTTACATCTCCATCTATATTGTCATCATTTTAGATGATGAAACCAAAATATCTAAATCATTCATTTTTTTGTACTTCTCTTCGTTCTAACCTAATTGTTTCTTTATCATTCTAATGGTTGGTACTAAACTTACATCTCATATACTCAGTTTTTGATCTGTTCAATCGAATCTTTCGGATTCTAATATGGCCTTTCATAGTTCTAATTTAGTAATAATACTTTCTTTAGTTTCATCAACCAATACTATATCATCTGTGAAAAATATACATTATGGTATTTTATTTTGAATATTTTTTGTGATTTCATTTATCACTATCACAAATAGTATGGGGTTTAATATTGAACCTTGGTGGAGCCCAATGTTAATAGGGAAGTTATCATTCAGACATCCGCAAATTCTTACATTGGCCATAGACCCTTCATATATATTTTTAATAAAATTAATGTATTTCAAAAATATCATTTTCTTTATCAACACCCATCATAACACGTCCCTAGGAATCCTATCATGCATTTTTTCTAAATTAATGAATACTATATGTAGGTTTCTTTTCTGTACTCTAAATGTCTCAATCAACTGTCTTAGCAAATGAATTGATTCGGTGGTAGATAGTTCTCATATAAATTCAAATTAGTTCTAAAATACACTTATCTCCAATTTCAATTTATGCTCTATTACTTTCTCCCATAACTTCATAGTTTGACTTATGAGTTAATTCTTCTATAGTTCGAATAATCTTGTATGTCTCTTTTATTCTTACATAGTAGGAGAAGTGTGCTTTCTCTTTTCATGTTTGAGACATTTTCTTCATTTGTCAAATTTTATTAAAAAGAGCCGTTAATATTGTTATATCGAATTCACCTAAATATTTTCACACTTCAATAGGAATGCCATCAGATTCTACGAATTTGTTATTTTTCATTTTCGTTAAGATCTTCTTTATTTCATGGGGATGAATGTTACGTTTAAAATTTCTATTAATCTATTATACAGGTATCATGATATTTCTTATACCTATTATACTCTCAATATTAAACAGATTATTAAAATAATTCTTCAAACATTTTTTTATATTTTCATTTCTTACAAATATACTATTGGTTTTATTTTTAATACATGTAACTTCATTTAGATCTTCTTCCTTCATCTCCCTTAGTTTGACAATTCTGTAAATCTCTCTTTTGCCGTCTCAAGTTTCTAGCTTCTTGTATAATAAGTTATATATTTTACTCTTTGATTTGTGGATAACTTTTTCACATCTTTTTTTGCACTTCTATATTTTTCATAAGTTTCGCCACTATGATCACTTTTAAGGTTTTGATAGCATTCTCTTTTGATTTGAATAACAATTTGTATTTTCTCGTCCCACCACTATGACTCCTTGCCTATTGGAGTCCTATTGTTAGATACTCCAAACACTTCCCTACCTATATTTTTAATATTATTAGATATCTCTTTGCATATTATTTCTGAATCATCATTTATAAACCAATTTGTTTTTCCAATTAATTTGTCCCTAAATGTTGTCACTTTTGTTTTCTTTTAGGTTCCATCACTTAATTTTTGGTTCCACAGATCATCGACACTATTTTTGTCTTTTAGGTATACGTACGTCTAAAACTAAAAGTCTGTGTTGAGTTGCTACACTCTCCCCGATATGACCTTGCAATCCTTACAGAACCTTCTATCCCCTCTCCTAGTGAGAAAGAAATCTATCTGACCAGTATTCAGCCCACTTTTATATGTGATTATGTGAGACTCTTTCTTCTTGAAGAAAGTATTTACGAGTGCAAAATCGAATGCTATGGCGAACTCTAGAATAGTATCTCCCGCTTCATTCCTACTACCAAAACCAAAGTTTCCATGTACGGTTTCAAAACTCTCGTTTTTCTCTCCTACATATCTATTTAGGTCTCCTCCAATAAATAACTTCTTGTCACTAGGTATGTCTTGTATAAATTCCTCTAAATCTTTCCAAATTGGTCTTTACTAATTGGATTTATACCTATTTGGAGCGCATATATAGTGACTATATTAATTACGTTTTTGTTATTTATTGATTTGACAAACATAATTCTATCTCTCTTCTTTCTTATCTCTACTATATCCTCTAATAGGTCTTTATGTACAATTACTCTTACCTCATTTTTAGTTTTTTTTATTTTATTTGTATAACAAAATTTATGACTATAAGACTATTACTTTAGTATTCTCTCCTACCCACTTAGTTTTTTTTGCAGATGCATGATATTAATTTTTCTCTTATACATAACTTCTCCTATCTTTTCTAATTTTTCGATTAGAGATCCTACGTTCCAAGTTACTAAATGAACCTACAGGGGTTTAAATAATAGTTCTATTGGGTTTCACCAATGTTCGACATTAAATCTCCTCTTTTTTTACAATAGTTATGGAGTATCATGGTGTAACATTTTTACATATAATATACTGCTGATCGATAAAATTTGGGAGAGTATTAGTGCTAAATTGGAGTTATAGCGGGATATACTAAAATTCAGAAGATTAGATTGAGTAGATTAAAATTTGAGTATATGAGATATACATTTGGTGACAGTAATAATGAAGAAACGATTAACTTAAAAAGACAAAACATACAAAAAAGTAAATATTTTAGATATCTTACTTTTATCATTCAAAATGATGGTAATATAGATTGAAATATAAATCATAGAATCCAAGTGAATGGATAAAATAAATTCTGAATTTTTTTACAATCGCACAATGCCATTACAATTGAAGAAATAGTTTGATAGAATCACAATAAAATCTATATTCTTGTATAATACTGAGTTTTGAGCCATTAAACAACAATAAGAGTATAAAATGATTGCAACTGAAATAAAAATATTTAGATTAATATGCAGTAAAATTAAAAATGATATGATTAGAAATAAATATATACGTACTAAGTTGGAAGAGAGTTTAATTTTGGATAAAATAAAAGAGTATCAATCAAAATGATTTGGATATATATAACAAAGACACAAAGATACACTAGTTAGGGGAATAAGATCTTAAATGTGAGAGATTAAGTTAAATGTCAAGATGAATAACTAAAAATCTGAATGTAAATTATCCATAAAGTATATGAGTGTCAACTAGAAGATAAATTTAAATACGAATAAGTGATGCAAGAGAATTTGAAATAATTGAATTATTATTATTGTTGTTGTTGTTGTTATTGTTATTGTTATTATTTTTAAAGTTTTTATGGATAATTTATTTTTAATTCTCTCATTTCGTTATTTTTATTTTTAATTTTTAATATTACGTTCTCTATTTTTGTTTTTAAATTTTAATTTTGTATTTTTTGCATTATTATTATTATTATTATTATTATTATTATTATTATTATTATTTTCTCTCTTCCATATTGGTCTCTTATAAACAATTTTAAAATTTAGAATTAAGTTTCAATTTATTGTTAAAGTTGATGTAATCATGATTTATATCTTGTGTATGTAACCCAATCATATGCATAAGTTAAACATATCAAATTCTTGAACTTTATACATACACAAATATGTTTATCTATTTGAATAATTAATATGAAAATTATCTTAATATAGAAGAATCAATATATAGTATTTTGGACATACAAAATAATAAAAATAGTGGATTATTTGTATCAAATTCCAGCAATATATAATATATAAGTACATCCAATTTACCAAACGTGAAATTAAAGATAAAGAATATCCTTTTAATTTATTAGTCCATTTATGGTTAACCATTATTTAGTTTGAAACCCCATGAGAAAGCTAAATAGAGAGGTTAATAAATATACCAAAATGGGAAGTAAGTAAAAATAAATAAACAATGTGCCTGTTTGGCAGATCCATTTTTTTTTTTTTTTTTTTTTGTTTCTCTTCTCCCTAAACCCAAAATTTCTTCTTCTTAAAAATATTTTTTTAATGAAAAAATTGTAAAAGGAACTTTAAAAGAAAAGTTTTTCTTTTTATTTTCTTTTTAATGCTCAAACTTTTTCAGAATTATATTTTTTTTATTACACTTATATTCTCACTTGAATAATGCGAAATTTTAAATATATTCACGCCGTAAATGTGTTCATAAATACTATGATTTATGTGGATTTGAATATTCTTTTATATAAATTCTAAATAAATTCATAAATTCTAAATATATTCATAAATATTTTTTTATTATATTTTATATGAGTTGGACATTCATAAATATATGATTTGGGTGGGTTTAGATATTTTTTTTTTTTATAAATTTCAAAAAATTCATAAATTTCAAATATGTTGAAAAATATTTTTTTTATTTCATTTATATGACTTGGGTATTCATAAATATATGATTTGAATAATTTTAAATATTTTTTTTTTGTAAATTCTAAATATACTCATAAATATTTTTTTAATTCCATTTATATGATTTGGGTGTTCATAAATATATAACTTATGTTATATTTGAATTTTTTAGTTCTTTATTTTATATAAAAATAATTTTATATTTATAAATATTTGATTTTAATAGTTTAGAAAAATAATTAATTTTTTAATTTTAATTATTAGTATTTATATCTTTTATTTTTAAAATATAAATATATGAATATTAATCAATTGATGGCGATGAGAAAAAATTATATTTTATGTGTATGCCCTTTATGATAAATTCATTAAAAATAGAATTTATAACAAATGTTTTGTCAAACAGTTTATTTATAAAAAAGAGTATAAAAATAGTTTTTAAAAATAAAAATGTCAAACCATTTTTGACCTTTTTCAAAAGGAATTAATTTTTACTTTTCCTTAAAAAGAGAAGATAAGGAAAAAAAAGTTGTGCCAAACATTCTAATATCAATAGTACAAGTTTTTCTCATTTAGTATCTGTTTAGCTAATTTTTTTCCTACTTAAATTTAGTTTAAAATTAAAAGTTATATCAAACGATTTTTTTCAAAAGTTGTTTTTAAAAAAGTGAACTTTTTTAATAAAGAAAATTGAAAAAAAGGAGAAATTCTTAAAAGGAGCTTTTGGTTATTTTTTAATAAAAATACACGAAATTGTCCATACTTGTTTCAACTATTATAATTTAGTAATATATATAAATTTCAAAAAATCTTAACTATTTCAGTATTAATGAAAAATATAAATTGTTAATTTATTAATTTTTTATGAATTTACGAAATTTTTTCAAAAAAAAAATATATGGACTTTAAATACTTATGAGTATTTATAATATTTATGAACTTAAAATATTTATATTTCATTTATGAATATTTTAGAATTATTTATGAAACTATTATTTTATAAATTTTTTATGAAACTTTAATTTCAATTGCCCTTTATTATAATTTTATTAAGTTCACAATTTATATTTTTTTAAAATAAAATTGTCAAACAAATTATCACTTAAATTTTCAAACTCTTATTTCTTTACCATAACTTACAAGACACTAAGATGACTTGGCCTTGTGCTCTATAGATTCATGAGTAAAACATGTTAGAATAATAAAAGATTAGTTTGGAAGAAATTAAGATGATTTTAAGAATGATAAAAAATAGAAATATAAAACTCAGTCTTAAAGTAGTTGACTCTCTCCCAAGCACACTTAAACACTAGTCGACTCACTAAGTTTAAAAAACCTTTAAACTTAAACATCAGTCGACTCATGAAGGAATATCAGTCAACTCACCATGCATCATAGGCAAACTGAACTTAAGTAGTAGGTCACTCAAGTTAACTCATTCTGAACACCTAGTTGATTCATACACCCAAAGAATTAGTAGTGTTAAAATTCAAAATCCTAACAAAAACAGTAACGGTCAAAACAAAAAATAGGACATACTATATACAAGTTAAGTCGACCTGTTATAGATCATAAGTTGACTTGCTCTTTCAGCATTTACAAAATTTCATGAAGAAAAAGCTGAATGACATACTAGGCTATAGAACACAAGGCACCAAGAACATGTCATGAGTTATAACATGTGTCAAGACATATGTCAAGATATAGGCTAGATCTTGAATCTAAGTCATGTACTAGGCCAAATCAACTAACATGGTATATCAAGTCAACTCACACATTAAGGACTTAGAAAATGTATGAGCATGACACGAGTTACAACATGCCACGATACGAGTCACGACATAAGCCATGATACATGCTACAACATGATACATGGTACAGGCCATGACACGTGCTAAACAATGTGCATAAGGCCAAGCCGACTTACTCAATGCACTAAGTCGCCTTACATAGTCTAGACATGTAATATTCTGAGTAACCACATATATAAGCCAACGTAAGAAGCTCATTAAGCCAACTTATGCATGAGTAAATATTGAAAATCTCAAAGTCTAGTTTGGCGAGTTAACTCACGTATAACCTCAAGTCGACTCACATGTCTTGGACTTAGAAAATTTCAAGTGTACATAAGTTTAAGCCAACCTAGCAATCTATAAAGGCTGACTTACGTAGGAGTTAAACATAGTATAACTTAAGGGACACTAGGCCAAGTCAACTTGCATACATGACCAAGTTTACTTGCACGAGGTTTGTATCACAGAGAATAGCTCACTAGCCTTTATGCAAGGACAAACCAAGCTGCATGATACACACTTTAAGCCTGACACGGTAGGCCGACTTACTATAGTTTGTAAGCCAACTTGCATATACAACAAAGCATATGTAATAGAGCAAGAACAAGCAAAAGTCGACTCATCAAGAAACTTAAGTCAACTTGCAGAAGATATGGAGCAAAATTAGCCAAGTGTAATCAAGCCTAAAACAACTTAAGATGATGAGTAAGCTGATTTCCATGAAAATCTAAGCACAAAAATCTGAATAGAATCATGAGACAATCGACTCATGGTAAAGAAGCAGTCGACTCACAAAGACACAGAATTAAAAAAATTAAAATATCACCAACTCATGAGAAGAGGAAGTCGACTCGCTGTATGTCCAACTAGTTGTTCAAAAAAACTATTTGAGCAATAAATGAACTTCCAACCACCTCAACGGCTATATTTGTGTATTAAATGATCTCCAACGGCTATTTACTCATCAAAGGCTATAAATACAATACAACTATTGAAGGTTAATAATTTTTTTATCTTCTGGAATATTGATTGAGCCCAACTGCATTCACAATCTTCTGTATTCTTTAAGGTTGCGAGTTGTACTATTGTGAACTATAAAAAATCACATCCGAACAATAAAGTTCAAACTTGTAATCTTGTTTCTCATTCCTTATCCTTGTTATCAACAAGAAGGAAGGATCTTTCTAGTTAGGGTTTAGTTGTCTTAGTAAAAACAAATTAGGTTTGCTAGCACTTTCTTAGAAACTAGTGATAAGTGTTTTGAGTGAAACACTTGTAAGATTTGACTAACACTTGTTTAAATTAGTTTGTTATACTATTTCGATTGAAAATAGTGGATTGGAAACCGTAAATGTAGTTTGGGGAGTGGATGTACATTAGAAAGGTAGAATTACTATAAAAATCATTATGTCATTTTTCTTTTCCTCTACATTCTAATCTCTTAAACTTCAAGTTAAAAGTTTTAAATAATCTATTCACCCCTCTAAATTATTAAAATCCAGCTTTTCAATTATTCATGTGTAAAATAATAAAAAGGACAAGTTTAGTCAAATCTATTTTATTTTTAATTTCTTTTTATATTATTAATATATATTGAGGTATAATATTTATAAACATAACATTCATCATTTTTGATAAATAATTAATTCAACTACACTTTATAAAAAATGATGCAAATTATATAACATTCATGATTTTTATATGAAAAGATACATTTTTAAATATTTAAAAAACAATCTATTAATTTAACTATACCATAATAATAATTTAAATAAATTTTATCTTATAAAAATTTAATATTTGATATTTATTATCATCCTTATAAAATGAGTAAAATAATAAAAAATACTTAAAATTAGTTTTTGAATAATAAAAATTTAGCTTGGATAGTGGAAATTTTATTTTTATAACTTTTTAATTAAGAGTTTAACGATATCAACTAAATTAATAAGCATTCTGATAATTAACAAAATCAACCGAACATCTTTACAATATACATATATACACACACACATACACTATTTTCTTATGATTAAATAAAAGAAAATATATATAATACTCAATTATGCAGATGAGAAATGCCATTATCCCTCTATGCTTTTTAGTCCAAAAAAGGATGATATTGATCATAAATAATTTTCGCTTCGATTCCCAGGAGACGTTGTCATCTTCGCGTCTCACGTGAGTACCGCTTCAACCACGTGGTCCTTTCTAATTCGTCCTTGAAACTTCTCCTTGAACCTTCGCTGTACCTCTAATCTCCCGATCTGTCATCTCGGTTTCTGCCTCTTAACTCATACACAGTTGCTTGAATTCAATTCAAGAGACTGATCACCTTCTTCGGGTGTTTCGAAGATGGTGAAGAAGCGAGTGCCAGAGTGGTTGAACAGCTCTCTCTGGTCATCTTCAACTTCATCGTCTTGTCCTCCTCCGCCGCCTTCAAACACCGACGAGGACGGTGGTGATGACGATCGTCTTCCCCGCCGCTCCTCTAAAATTGCTCCGTCCACGCATTCCTATGCAACTCCTCCGTCGTATGGAACTTCAAACGTCGTCTCCGAGTCTCGGACGAAGCCACCGATTCCGGTGTCTCCTCCGGCGATCGTCAGAGAAGAACATCCTAAGCGGGAGGTTAAGGATCTGAGGCGTGATGATGATAATGGCACTTCTCCTAATTTGAGTTCCGGTCCTTCTCCTGAGGAAATTTCTCGCCAGGCTCAGCTCCTAGCTGAGGTTCAATTCTCTCTCCCTTTATTTGAATTGTTTGAATTTCGGTTAATTTTGTGAGATTGTGTTTGTTTGGATTTGATTGTAGCTATCGAGGAAGGTTATAAATATCGGGGAATTGAGGAAGCTTGCTTCTCAGGGGATTCCTGATGGTGCTGGAATTCGTTCTACGGTTTGGAAGGTAATCGAATTGAGAGAGAGAGAGAGAGAGAGAGAGAGAGAGAGAGAGAGAGAGAGAGAGAGGTTCTCTGAATTCTGATAGTTTCGGTTGTGGCAGCTCTTACTGGGTTATCTGCCGAGTGATCGTTCACTTTGGGCATCTGAAATGGAAATGAAGAGGTCTCAGTACAGACATTTTAAAGAGGATCTCTTGATGAATCCTGTAAGTCTTAATTTTCTGTTCATTTATTATTGTCAAGTTTTCAACTTTGATTCTTAGTAATGGCTCATTCGATTCGAATTCTGGAAGCACCTTTAGTAAGCGAATTTTGATTTGGTGAATTGTTTGTATATTGCTCAATCTGATATTTCACTCGCAAGATTACTAAGACTGAAAAATAAGACTCGACTGTCATGCGGTTAATTAGCTGCTTGAATTTGCCATATGAGCTTCCATGTATTAAAATCACTCAAACTTTTGATTGCTATGATGATTTCTCTTTTATGTTGGTTTAACTTCTTTTGTGTTCACCCTTTGAAATCAGTTAAACTTCTGATCGCTATAATGAGCTTCCATATATTGAAATTTGCGAAACTTTTGATTGCTATGATGAGTTTTAGTGTTATCCTTCTTGATACAAGCCTTAAATCAGTTGAACTTTTGATTAATCTAGTTTTGGAAACTGATCCCTTATTTAGTTTTGTTCAATGGAAACTTCCTGATTCTAGACTTCCCGGAAATTCGCTGGATTGTTTCCTCTTATGTGCTTGTTCTTATTTTGGAACTAGGACTAAAGTCCGTGTTTTGTAATATGCTATTGTTCTGCTTATTTTTTCCTTTTGCTCAATGATGCGAAAATCATTTCTTCATCCTGTTCTTCTGTTCAAAACAATTTTGGATGTGTGAATGGGGTGCCTGTTCTTGGAAGCGTTACTTTCTGCAGGCAGAAACATTCAAACTTGGCTCAATTTTGGAGAGGTCTCTAGGCTTATCATGTTCGAGTTTGCAATGTTTTGCACTTTCTTTTTCCTCTTCCGGCAGAAGATTTGGATTTCTGATTGTTTTTGTCACTGGTTAGTCAGAAATTACAAGGCGGTTGGACAAGTCAACTGGTCTTGAGAATGATGAAGCAAAAGGTGAAGGCAAAGGCTTGCTCTCAAGATCAGAAATATCTGACGGGGAGCACCCTTTGAGCCTTGGGAAGGCCAGCATTTGGAATCAATTTTTTCAGGTAAATTGACAAGTGTTCTCTCTCTCCCTCTCTCTGTCTCTTTCTTTCTATCTCTCTTTCTCTTCATACACGTGTGCATTCTTTTCATTTTAGATAGAAAAAGAATTATATTACATGACAAAGTGAATCTGCAAAAGACTTAAACAATGAGAAGTCCTTATTGTCAAAAGTAGCACAAAAAAGAAAAAAAGGATAATGAAGAACCGCATCCCAATTTCTCTTTAACTTCTCTAAACTATTATCTCTGTGAACTCCTAAAGCATGAGTGCAGGAGAAGCATAAAACATCTTGTCTTGTCCCAATAAACAGAGGGACCAATGCTATGATTTCTAAAGATCATAAAAGAACATTTGTATGGGTGTGCTATGCCATGCTTGTGTCTATCTTTGACATTTCTAGACTTATGACATTAGTGTAGGTTTGGAAAAAGACTTCGCCAATGGCCCATTGGAGTAGAGGGGATGATAGTTCAATGAGCAATTGATAATCCTGCCTCCACATGGGATGATCTGGGGTGCTTTTTATTGGATTCCTGACGGGAATTCTGATTTTGGAACATGTTGTTTGGATCTCTGACATATCTGGATTACAAGTAAAGGCTTGAGATGTGAATTGTACTTAAAGAAAGAGATGCCTTTTAGTTTTTGCCCTGTGGAGACCTGTCTGAGGCTTGGGGACGAACCTTGGAAGTGTAATTAATAACTATCTCTTGGAAATGGGTTCAGGAGTCAGCCACCAACTCTCTCTATTCTCATACCTGGAATTCTGACTCTGCTTTCCTGGACTGTCAGAGGCTTGATTCAGGGTGTGTCAATTAAAGCTTGCAAAGCCTAACTAATCAAATCAACTAAAGCTTGAATGAGATTTACCTTTACAAGTTGAGTTGATGTAGATATCAAATTTATGTGCTGTGGAACCAAGCACAAGGAGCTTGGACTATATAATTAATGAGCTCAAATTGAGTGCAACATTTACTTTTCATTACAAGCAAAGCTTGAATTAGCATTCCTCTATTTCTGAGTAGCCATTATTGTATAGAAGAAAAATGTTGCTAAGGTCCCCTGAGTAATCTGTCTCCTGGCTGTCCCTCAGAACAATTTTTAGATGTTCCTAAGCTAAAGATTTCTCCCAACATCCTAGTTTGGGACACATTCAGCCAAAGGGAAGCACGATGCACATCCTTCTTGGATGATATACCTTGGGAAAAGCCAAACAAACTAAAACAGAACCAGGTCACTTGCATCTACATTTTCTTTTCTGGGATTTTTCCTGTACTTGCATTTTCTGTTGTCTAGGGCTAGAATATGCACCTGAAAGTGGTAATTCCTACATTTATTTTGTTAGACTGTATGGTGTCCTTGTTGGTTAAATACACAATTCATAGATTAAGTTGATTATTGAGTTCTGCTTTTCCAGGACACGGAGATCATGGAGCAAATTGATCGAGATGTCAAGCGTACTCATCCAGACATGAACTTCTTCTCTGGGGATTCGTCCTTTGCAAAGTCCAATCAGGTTATTTATTTATTTGTTTTTATAGCATTTTGTGGAATCTAACCTGAAAAAAGCACTTCTTAAATTAAAGGCTTTTTATATTTGCAGGATGCTTTGAGAAACATACTCATTGTCTTTGCAAAATTGAATCCTGGAATAAGATATGTACAGGGAATGAATGAAATCTTGGCACCTTTGTATTTCGTGTTGAGAAATGACCCTGATGAGGACAATGCGGTATGTATATGTGAATTCTTCTAGATAGCTAAAAACACGTATTCAAACTTATCTGTGAGTTGAGTCATCTGTGAGTTGAGTCTTTTCAGGCACTAACATCTGTAGTATGGTGATGAATTGTTGTTCACTTCCAATTAGGGGTGGTAATTTTTGGCACGACACGTTATCATGACACGAATACGACACGAAATTGGTGGCTATGATTCGATACGAATCTGTTTCAGGTCATAAACAGGTTGATAAGGTTACAATCCATTTAAAAATGGGTCGTGTTGTGTCAACTTGCTGAGTCAAATAGATGACCCAATAAAAATTAAATGGGTCATATAATGTCAAAATTAATGGGTCGATCTGTTTGACTCGGTAAAATTATGTAAAAAATTGTAATATTTTAGATATTTTGCTATTGTAAAGGATATAATAATATGGTTAGTGATGCGATATTTTTATTTATATATATTTTATATTTAGAATTTTGTTGAATTCCAAAATTATACGAAAACAGATTGACAAGTTAACAGGTTGAGTGAGTTATTTTAATTTGATTACAAATCAAATGGGTTAAGCAAGCAAACACGACACGACACGATTATAAATGGGTCAAACACGACGCGGCACGATAGCAAAATTGGTTGTGTATGGGTTTGGATTTTTGACATGAAATACGAATACGACACGACACTATTAGACACGACACGACACGATTGACATCCCTACTTCCAATTCCGGTTATGATTATTATAATACGTGTTTTATCTCCTCCTCCTTGGCTCTGTTCACACGCAAAATGGCTCTATTTTAAATTTACCAACTGTTAATTTTCTCAATTTCAGAGTCAATGCATTTTCTTTCTTGACTTATGAGTTGCCTTATTTATTAACTCTTATGGCGAATGGGCTAGATTAGTCCCTTATCTGGTTGAAATTACTGGAGTAGTGTGGAGCAGTTCCTGAGGATCTTTAATTGTCAACTTCCCATGATATTGGATGTTTTTTGAAAGTTTCTGGAGACATTCTCGTAAATAAGGTTAAATTCAATGTTTTGGACTCTTATTTTTGGATTCTTATTTTTGTAATGAGTAATGAGTACCGATTTCATGTGTCCAAGTTGGATTAAATGTCTTGAAATAGACCATTATATTAGCTGTAAACAGAATTCCCTAATTGCATACTGGTTGCTTGTACTGTGATGCCTGTTGCTTACATAAAAGTACATGGGGTGATCAGATATCATTGCATTGGCTTGCTTCTTGAATCTTGTGTACCAAATTGCTCAGTGAAGATGGAGTCAGTTGTTTTGCCTAAAATAATTCACTTATGGGCAGTGTAGTGTAGGTAATCTTGACTCAACTTTTTAATCTGTTCAAACAGCACGTATCACGTACTCTCTAGTATTATTTGATGAAGCCAAATATTTGTTTGAATAATTTTATCTGTAATACTGTAATAAAAACATCTGGCACAGTCTTGTTGATGAACAGGGTAATATTTTCTACTTTTGATGATCTGTTAGCTTTGTAGGTTATTACATATTTCTGTCCTTCCTAAGCAGGATCCTGAGGTGTTAAATTGAGTGTGGCTAGTCTTATTTTCCAGCCGTGACTGTTGACTAGAACTTGTGATGGTATTTTTGTTGTTATTTCTGGAAGCATTTGTAGCCCATAATGTCAATGACCTTTATGATTTTTTTTTTTTGTTGTTGGGGGGTGGGGTTTTGTCAATTGCTTTTTTGCTTTATTGAGTTTAATTAGGATTGCTTTCGTTTACCATATTTAAATTGTGTATCATGCAGTCAGCTGCTGAAGCGGACACATTCTTTTGTTTTGTTGAATTATTGAGTGGATTCCGGGATCATTTCTGTCAGCAACTTGACAACAGTGTTGTGGGGATCCGTTCCACTATTACCAGGTTGTCGCAAATTTTGAAGGAACATGATGAAGAGCTTTGGCGTCATCTTGAGATCACGACCAAAGTAAGACATTGTCACTTTAGTTGGGTTTTCACTTCTAACCATGTTTGGTGTAATTGCAATTATTATAGCAAGACTTTCAGCAATCACTAAATAGTGGTCTCCAGAGAATATAGAAACCAATCTCGCATTTTGGTGCATCATACAAAAGGCTATTAAAGGACTGTATAATAATTAAGAACCATGACATTGGCAACATAGCACATGATTTCAAAGCAACAGACACACAAAAAAAAAAAAAAGGAAAGAGGGAGAAAAACACAAGGACGGGGCAGGAAGACCCTTCATGAAAATAGTCAAACAGCTGGTGGTAGACTATTTCCCGTTCCCCTTCCTGGTTATGTTTTATTTACTTTCCACTCAGCAAAGATAAAGAACTTGTGTTTGGAGATTTATTATAAAAGGTTAATGGTTAATGGGGCCAAGAACTGCTAATTTGGTTGTACATTGTTCAATTTGGGCCTTATTAATAATTTAGATTTACTCTACATGTATTTCCTTATAATTAGCTTCTTTCCCGTTTCTTGTAAATGGTTGGCACTTTGATTGACGCGAATATGGGGCAGTGCTCAAAACGGCAAATAGTGTACCTATCCGGTAGCTAGCTCTCTGTTTGAAGAAAAAATTCTGACACTGGATAGACTACATTGGATTTGCTGCCTGACACTAGTTGTATCTTACAGGTCAATCCACAATTTTATGCATTTAGATGGATAACGCTCCTCTTGACCCAGGAATTCAACTTTGCGGACAGTCTCCACATTTGGGACACACTTTTGAGTGACCCAGAAGGACCTCTGGTAAGCTTTTGTTTTTCTGGTTGACTAGTTCATAAATAGGAGAGCAACAGGCGGATTGTGCAAAGATTAAAAACCAGAACATACGGTTCCTCAACTCAATAGTTTTGCAACAGAAGTGCATCTTTTGGGTGCAATGAAAATTTGTTTGTTTGATTAATTAATCTAACCACATAATCGATGCTTTTCAATGGCATTTAAAATACAGATCCTAACATTCTAATTTCCTGTGAATGTAGCTGTATTGATTGTGAAATGCTGAGCATTCTTTTTCTGAGATGGGCAAGGGACACAGTTGTTGAAGTATAGGTGTCATGTAATTTGTGTTGAACTAGTCACTGTCAATATGAGTCATAAACCAACTAGTCAAATATAATTTCACAAGTTATTTATGATTTGTGACTTAGTAGCGAGTAGTTTTCCTCAGTTTATCAGGATTATTAAGCAGATTACAACTAGAATTCGTATTTATTGGCTACTAGCTAAGGTTCTTAACATGTAATACACTGCATTTAAATTATGCATATCTATGGAAGTACTAAAAGTTGCAACCAGACAAACTACTTATTTTATTAATTATCTATGCAAGTGCAGGGAACCTTATTAAGGGTATGCTGTGCAATGCTAATTCTCATTCGGAGACGATTATTGGCTGGCGATTTCACTGCTAATCTGAAGCTCCTTCAGAACTATCCCCCAACAAACATTAGCCATCTGCTTTATGTTGCCAACAAGTTGCGTGCGCATCCCAGTGGTTAATCTCTTTAGTGACAATTTTCCTCTCGTCCGTTTCGATTTTCCATTTTCATTTTAGTGCTTGTAAAAAATTCATCAGATGTAAGTAAGTGTTGCTTAGAAAGTGCTTGCTATATTCAGGAAATGTGCCCATCTTTTATTTAGTTTCATTATTTTGTCCAAACTCTTCAGGATTGGCCTTGGTCAAACTGAAACATGGTCCCATTTTAGGTTTGTGGTTTTCTGTAATCTAGGTCATACCATTTTTGTTTATACACCTTTTCTCCTTAACATAGAGAACTTTTGTCTTTGGTCCCAAAAAAGCTTACAAATGCACATTCTCAATTGGGCTTTGGTAAAAATTCACTGGAATAGCTTGAAATTCAAGCAGGTGAGGCCAAAGGCATGCTGAATAATTTTGCTGGCAATTCAGCTATAGAAATAATTTGCTTTAGAAAGGATAAATGGTTCGTTTTACAAGGTTTTGTTTAGTTTATACAACTTCACAACCAAAAGCTGATAATGAAGGCAGATGGGCATATCAACTTCAAGAACTTAGCACAGGTTACGGTAGTTTTAACTTTTGGCGTGCTCATGGATCAACTGTAGTAACATCATAATGCTAATAATTAGGTCAAAACTTTTAGTTCAAATGGCTTGGCAATTTTTAAATCGTTCAGAGTTACGGACTTGGCCCCTGAATAAAAGGAACCAACAACTTAGTGAGGCTCATAAATGGAAGTAACATTGAAAATGCCTGTCAAGATATACATGTCTTTGCTCCTTGTTTCCTTCTCACCAAAGAAAACTTTAGGAAAATATTAGTTTAATGCCGTAGGGAATTATATTATTTAGTGGTGGAACTGGGGTAGCAAAGAAATTAAGAGAGAGAGAGAGAGAGAGAGAGAGTCATCACTGTACTTTTGTGGTTATGGTTCACCCAAAGTGGCAAGTGCTTGGAAAGAAGTGGTAACGACTTGGTTATAATTTGATTTGATTGTCCTCTTGATCAAGTTATCTT